>WYDI02029453.1:0-43196 GCA_009867235.2 Psittacus erithacus | reverse complement strand
CAGGACACCTGACCCAAACTAGCCAAAGAGGTATTCCATACCACAGCACGTCATGCCCACTATATAAACTGGGGGCAATTACCTGGAAGGGTTAGATCACTGCTTGGGTCGGGCTGGGTATCAGTCAGCGAGTGGTGAGCGGTTGTATTCTCTTCCCTTGTTATTTCCCTTACCATTATTATTATTGGTGGCAGCAGCAGTGGTTTGTGTTATAGCTTAGTTACTGGGCTGTTCTTACCTCAGCCCGTGGGAGTTACATTCTTTTGATTCTCCTCCCCATCCCTCTGGGAATGAGGGGGAGGAAGAGGGAGCAAACTGCTACGTGGTACTGAGTTACCAGCTGGGCTTAAACCATGACACAAACACTGCTGTCAATAAAATTCTAGCTAGAAGGCCCTTGTGCTAATATAAAAGGCTCCAAATACACTTTTTTGTCTTACCTCCTTTAGCTTTGTGATATCATTTGTCTTCTGGAAGTCCCGGATGATTTCATTAACTTCTTTATCAAAAAGTGAGCGGACTTCAGTGAATCCGGAACTCACTGGACCCATGAGCTCCTCTAATATGGAAGCGAGAAATGGCTGGATATTTTCTGTGCAGCACTTCTGGGCAGGCTCAGAAACAGTGGCTAGAGTGTCAGACAATACAACAGTTGCATTTAGGCTGCTAAGAGATATAGTGAAAAAGTAATCTGAACTGATTTGCTTTACAATGAATTAAATAAGTCTTTGCTTTTCCCCAGAGTCACACCTCTACAAAGATGAAGATGATGAAAGGAGTTTATAGTATTATGAGTGACAATAAAACACCTTTCCCATGTCCCTTCTAATCAAATGCTAGCAGCATTTGAGCAACACAATCGGCAACAGTAAAAAATTGCTGCAAAACACAGCTGTTCCTCCACTAACCTTTGATTTTTCCAGCTAAGAAGTTCTTGGAGTTCAGAATCTGATCCATGTCTGAACGAATCATTCCTTCAAGAGTTTTGGCAAAATCTTTGCATTCTTCTTTCAAGGTACTTAATCCTTCTGACACCTGCTGCTGAACTAAACCGTAAGTTTCTTCTACAATCTAAACCCAAATTAAATTAAGAAGCATAGGTTAGAATCAGCACACACAGACAAGGTTTTATGAGAAAAAACTCTGTAAATACCAGTACTTACACCAAACCAGGTCCGCTTCCTATCATTCCTCTTTCCTTTCATTTTAGGCAGGATCATTGTTTGAAGGTTAGGCAGGAGTTCCTCCATCACAAGGTTGCTCAGGATCTATATGGTCAGATGATAAAAATTACACATTCACATACTATTCTTCATCTGAAAACTGAGCACTTACATCACATTGTGATGTGCAAACAGGCAACCTCAAATAAATACAATGACTATTCCAGGTTGCCAGGAACACTGGATTTAAAAATATTAAATATGCCTGAGGGAAAAGCCAGGAATTTCATCTGAAGCATTTCTCACTGAAAGACTTTGAGAGACCATGCAACAACTGACAACAGATGAAATAAGATGCCTATTAAAATTTACTGTATGCTATTATGAAATTGCCATGTGCAAATCAGTGGAGATAACATGATTGATATCAACTGAGCAACTGGATAAAAAAGTTGGTTTGCTGCTTCCCCACACTGATCTTTTTCTGGGACACTCACACCCTCCCAGAGGAGGTACCATCGAAGATAAATTGTTCTAACAAGTCATAAACGAAAGGATGCTCTGATAGGAAGATAATTGTGCGACAAAAGAAAGATATGAATGTCCCAATGTGAATCTGCAGCACTTTTTAGCTGAGCACCAACTTCACAATTCAAACAAGAAAAGAACAAGATCCTAGGAAAAACAGGATATAGGACAGAAATGGAAACCAGAAATGTGGGTAACCTGTGAATCAAATAGTTCTACTCTGATTTTTTAAATCTGTAATATGATCCAAAAGATTCATTAGCTCCAGCCTAATCCTGATATAAAAAAAAAGAGATAAAATAAATAGCTATCTGTTGGAGTTC
Source organism: Psittacus erithacus (assembly GCA_009867235.2). Classification (NCBI taxonomy): domain Eukaryota; kingdom Metazoa; phylum Chordata; class Aves; order Psittaciformes; family Psittacidae; genus Psittacus; species Psittacus erithacus. The sequence continues at coordinate 41,182 of WYDI02029453.1, read as the reverse complement.
AAGAAAAAAATTTTCAAGCACTTTCTTTTGTCACTAATTGTACTAGTCTAAAACCAACAAAACTTTCACATTGTAGGATTCATGTACATCAAAGTTTCCTCTCAACACCTCCAGATTCTTGAATGAAAACCTAAGAATATACTCTGTGACAAAGGTGCACCACAGCAGAAAAGCAGAGAGAAGTGTCAGAGGGACTTCTACATATGAAGAGTTCATGATGGAATGTAAAGAAACTGTGTAAAAAGTCTCATTGCCCCATTTGTTTACCATTTCTGTAAGTATATGGTTGATCTGTCATTGCTGTATTTTTCTAAATTGACAGTACTTTTCTCCCTCAAGAACATTTTCACTTTGAAACAGGGTTCAGTGGTTGTAGAAAAGAAACATTACCCTTTCTGATCCCAGCATCTAACTGGCAATTCAGTCTTGCAGATGGTTCCAATTGGAAAGAAAATACATCAGACTGAGAATACAGATGATACCAATTTGGGGGAGTGGTCAATACACTGACAAGCAAGGCTGCTATTCAAAGGGACCTAGATGGGCTGAAAAAATCGGTGGACAAAAACCTCATGAAGTTTGGCAAAACCAAATGCATCACCCAACATCTGGGATGGAACAACCCTGAACATCAGTTTAGGCTGGTGACATCTGATTTGAAAGCAATTTTGCAGAAAATTACTCGGGCATCCTGTTGGAAAAGATATTCATCATTGGTGTGCAGGGTGGCCTTGCAGCAAAAGGCAACAGCAGGTTGAGGGAGAACATTTCCCTCTATTCAGCACTTGTCAGACCGCATCTGGAGTGGTGTCCAGTTTGGGGCTCCCCAGTAAAAAACAGAACTTGACACACCGGAGTGGGTCCAGCAGAATGCACCAGGATGATCAGGGGATGGAGCACATGACATGTAAGGAAAGGTAAAGGGAACTGGGTTTGCTCAGCCTTAAGAAGATAAGGCTCAGGAGAGCCCTTATTGCTGTCCATAACTTCAATATGGAGGATGTTAGGTGGGCACAACCAGACTTTTCTTGGAAATGGCCAGGGAAAGGAGGAAGGTAACAGTTATAAGTAGTAACAAAGGAAATTGTAGTCAGGTATTAAGAAATATCTTTCAGCATGAGGGCAATCATGGGAACAAGTCATGCCATCTCCAACTTTGGATATCTTCAGAACTAAACTGTACAAAGCCCCTAAAGTTGGCTCTGCTTTAAGTGTGGGATTAGTCCAGATAACCTCTAGAGATCCCCTTTTAACTAAACTGCTCTATGATTCTGTGGTTCTCTTGATAGCACCACCCAACTTTGTACAGAAGGATCAAATTCTTTCTTCAGTACAGAAAGAATTTAATGGTATGGGATGGATGCCTGGTTTCATTCACTGGTACTCATTTCAGAAGTTTTCTTCAGAATTACACACTGTATCAGGCTTTGAACCTTGTCTGCATGGATTTGAACTACAACTTCTTCCTTGTCCACCCCACTCAGATGCACCAAACTGGCAATAAATGCACAGAGTTACAGGCAGATATCTGATTTGGGGAGTCTAGGCTTTCCTCTCAATTTTTTATTTATGGACACTGTATGTCCTCTGGCCTGAGAAAGCTGTGAGACCTCTCTTTCTCCTACACTTTCAGCAGCAAGTTGGCCAATAAGGCAACCTATGCAAGCAGAGGTAAGGAGTTCATCATAGGACCTGCCCTATTACTATTTCTTTGTGACCTCAGGTCTCTGAACATGTTTCTATGGAGGCATCTATCAGTGCTGGGGATATATGCTGGATTCTTGAATTTCTCTGCTTAAAGCATCTCAATTTTGAACTAAAGACCTTAGTCTTGTATTTGGTTCAGTCATTACTCATCCTCATAATTCAGAGGAGAAAGGGGCATCCTTTATTTCTGGACATGTTCATTTTCTGTTCATACATCTTGCCCAGGTATGTCTGTAGTGGCCCACAGTTATAGATGTACAGCTGCTAATTTATGGTGACCGAGGCAATACTATGGTTCATGTGCAAGGCAGAACAGCTCACAGCCCCTTCATCAAGGCTTTTTATCTGTCCCAACTGTACACAAATATGAGGTTGCCCACAGACTCTTGAAAGCTTTGAAGTGCAGTGGCTATCCTGTAAATCACAGAGAGACATAGTAACCCTATAAAAGGAGCACAAAATGCATCTTAAGTTTCTGTAATTTCTCATTTACTCTGGGTAAAAGATTTAAAGGATTACTACCTTGCTCAACAGTTTCAGTAAAGTGTCACAGACAAAGTACATAGTCTTCCTTTTTCTCCAGTGGGGCTTGAACAGAGGTTTTGCTAAGTGATGCATATTTGAACCCAGCTCTTGTCCTTGCTTCAGCAACAGCCCAGCGTAGTTCTCATTCAAGGATCATAGCCCTGAGGCACCCAGCTACTGCATAAGCCAATACAAAATGCAAAAGCACCGCTCAACTTTGTATTTCATCATGCCAGTGCTTCCTGACATTCAACCTCACATATTACAGCTCCTTGAGTGGGTTTTAGGCATGCACCAACAACATGGCAGGAAAATGGCAGGAATTTAGACAGCAAAAGTAAGTAAGAAAGGGCTCTGACTGCATGCCATGTAGTGTAAAATAGAGTACCTCCTGGGTGTAAGAGAGCCCCTACAGAAATGTAACACACACTACCCTACTTACTAACATACATCTAATATACCTATAACATGCCATACCCTATTATTATTGTTTCATGTAACTTAAGTACTTATAGCTTATGTCACACCACCACTTTGGATTCAGCTGTACTGACTCAAAACCAACAGACTATTTCAGGTCCTAAACTAATAGGTCAGTTAAAAATAATCTCAAGAATAACCCAAACTGGAGCACCACAGAACAAATAATAAATGTGACAATGGATCAGACATATTCTGAAGAATTCTAGCACATTTTTAGGAATGCTGGATTGGCTTTATGTTTCTGTACTGAAAGGTGCACTGTGGAATTTTGGGGCTTTTTAATCCCTTATTCCGCTCTTTTTGATTTACCAGCATGTTACTTCTGCATTCATGTAGTGCTGACCAGTGAAGTTCTATTAGTACAAAATGAGGGTGTTTTAGTGCTCTCACTGAAAAAAGCTCTCTGCTGCTGCTTACAAGTGTTGTCGATAATTTCGTGGGTTTAACCCAGTATTTCAGCACTTAAGCTACAGAAATACCATCTACTACTGAATTTATCCTTTATTAATAATGAACCCTTGAAAATGAAAAACAACAAAAACAAAACCAGGAAAAGGAACTTCTATGATACAAAAAAAAAAATAAAAAGTCAGTAGGTCTTCAGCCAAGTGACTGGGTACTTGCTAGTATTACATCCATGTTGCAGTACCTAGGTAGAACTGCATGAGCTAATGCTGTAGAGACTCTGTCTTTATAAATTAATGTCAGGGAATATATTTATTGGCATTCTGCAGAGATTTTTACAGCAACAAACTGTAGATTGCTCATTCCAAACCACTCACTTAGCTTGGATATTTGCCTAAAATAATTATTATATTTGTCAAAGCAGGCATGAGAACAAACCATACTTGCAGTATGAATTATTACTAAGAAGATAATAGCATAACTAGTCTGGATGTCTTCTGATTACAGTTCTCTTGAGGTATATGGGCTATGAGTAAGTAGTTGGCAAGCAATAGAAAAAATAGAACATAAAATGAAACTAGCACTATAACAGCTACATAACTTGAGGGAGGAGGGGAGAAGACAAAACCCCTCACTCCCTCCACTGGAAGGATGGAACTCCTTATACTAAGGAATTATCAGATGTGAGCAGTAAACCTCAATCCCTGACATGATGGCACTGGGAAAGACACTGTTCATGGTTTCTTCCTAGTTTCCACATTCTTCAGCATTTCAAAGGTAGACTTCTCCTAAAAGAATAATCTGATTTCTTAAAACAAAACCCCAGATTATGAACTCTGCATCAAGCTTTTTCCCGTTTTCCCAAAGGGAAGCCAGATTTCATGAAGGAAAACACCCAGCAGCTGGTACTAAAGTAAATATTTGCTGCTGAGTGCTCAGTGCTTAGGAAAATACTTGTAAATCAGGGCCCAATTAATGGCTCAATTGCACTAAAAGATATCTGGAGTGATGCCAGAGAGATCAGTGGAGATACTTCAGCTACCACCAGTGCTCCAAAGCTACTCGCTCAGGTGCCCAAATATGGACCCAGACCTTGAGCTTAGGACCTCATTTCTGAAGAACTGAAGTACACAAATTTCTGGTGTTTAAGTGTGACTGTTACTATGCAAGACTCTGTTTCAGAAGTCTGGCACAATAAGTAGATATACCAGTTTATCCACTCACGACTAAAAGCTTCAGTCCCATAGGACAGGGAAAAGCAAAATGAAGAGGTTCTTCAAAATTTTTGTTTAGCTGCTATTCTGTTCTTCATGAAACCTGATCTCCTATGATGGCATCTGGAGGCATTACAGGACAAGGAGCAGGAAAGTGTTACGTTAAGTACAAAGGTAATAGCAACAGAAGAAAAAAAAAATCTCGTATCTGCAAAATAACTCTTATGAAAGAGAAAAACAGAGCGCAGCCCAATGCAGCTGACAGTGAGTATCTACAGCATACAGACCATGGGTTCTGGGTTTTGTGTGTATTGCTTTTGGTGTCACTTATTTACTGAAACTGTGAACAGCACCAAATATGATAGAGAGATATTAGCAAGTGCTTTGTTTTAGACACAGCATGTATTCACCAATTGACCCCATGGCATAAAATTAAAGTAGATGCACGAGCTTTTTGTGGAAACGTGGTCATCCCTACATTCTAGTACAATGCCAGAACTTTAGTTCATAGCACACTTTCTTTCACTTTCTAGCAAAAAACTCAAAATGGATTTTATTAAAAAAGAATTATCATTTTACATATCAGTAAGAAGTATCTTGAAGTCTTGGGCATTTCTACATACCAGATTTTCTTTTTTAAAATGCCATTTTTTCCCAAGAGGCTTTACAACCTTCACTATCCTCAAAGCTGACATATCCAAAGCCAATAAAATATCAGGAAGATATTCTTTTACCTCTTTTTCATTGCCAGTTATCATTTCCCACATCCCATAGTGGCCTTTCTCCTGACGGAAGAATTGAATGGCTTCTAAGAACGCCTCAACTTCATATGTTGTCTGGTTGAGAAAATCTGGAGAAAACATGAAGTAACATAAAGGATTTACCCATGAATAATCTTTACAAAACTACCATCCTTTTTTGATCCACTTTCCTGTTCCACGTGCATCTAACTAATATTTTTAAATCATTTATTAAACCTGAATGTCTGAAGCTCTTGGGCTTTCATTGAGATTTAGAAGTGCAATGTTAACTATCACACTGCAAGTATGAACTACCACCCCGTCTAAGTTGTTAAGTTAAACCAACACCAGCAAATGTTAATATGCAAATGTTAGTATGGAGCGTGTGATAAGGTTAAGACTTTTATGGCAAGAAGCCTTGTCTGTGGTAGACTTCGATAAGGCAGACATTAACATGTGAAAGCTCATCCCTTGCCTTTATACCTATGAGCAATGTAAGATGGTGCATGGGAAGACTTCGACAGTCCGTATCAGGACCAAGAGTTGGGAGCTTCTGCTTCTTTAAGATAAGAACTGAGAATTTAAGATAATCATAGTCGCCTCATTGTGGCATGTTGTAAGCGCTTGATAAATTTCTAAACCCTGAGTTAACACTCTCCAATAATATTTTATTTTCTTTGTTTTATTCAGGAATGATGATAAAGATGATTTTTCATGGACAAAGTAAGCACTGTGCTCATACCAATTAAGCAGAAAAACTTCTGACAAAATCATGCTGCTTTCCCTAAATATTTCAAGAATGTTTAACCACAGCTCCAGAGTATCTGGTTATTATCCACAGCTACTGCTGCTAGATGGTAGCTTTTCCCAGGAACAGCATGGTAGCCTGGGGACACTCTGTTGTACAAATGAGACCACAGCACGGAAAAATCTGAGAAGTGGCTGAGCTAGTTTGCTCTTACAAACTCCGGTTAACCAGTCGTGCAACAGAAAGCACATCACAGACAATTTGTTCTTTCCAAACTGCTGATGGCTTTCAAGAGAGTTGCAGCCAACACTCTCCTTCACATGAGAGTATACAAACCCACGGCTAATTAAGACAGCAACAGCAGTTATGCAGCAGAACTAGTTTGTCATGATCTGGGAAGAAACAGTCCCTTTGCCTCAAAATGTGGAAAAGCTCCCTAGTGCAATCAGGCTGCTTGACAAACCCAAGTAAGAAAAGCCACCACTGAAACACTTCAGGAGTTCAAGTGCTGTGTCTCTGCTGTGAACGTGAGCTTCAGGATTATTGTGAGGATTATCTGAAGGGAAAAACAAAGCCACAATGATTTAATGTCCTCTCTTCAACTTGCAGCCTTGATCAGCTGAAATCCTCTTCTGTACACGTTAGGAAGAAAGGAGGAAAGAATGCTAATTCTTTGAAAGGTAAGTATGCTACTTTAAAAGATACTGATACGTAAAAACTATCGTTATGTGAACAGTCAGAGAGTAAATTCTCAAGTCCTGCCTGTCAAGCAAGACATTTCTGACCTCTTCATGGAACTTCTGAAGAGAGAAGTTTATAGGAGGCTTGCATGCTTACTAAGGACAATACAGGCATTATACAAATTATGGGAAACACAAAGGATTAAAACTGCAGTAATGCCTGAAATGTCAACTACCACATGCTTTACACAAAAACGAAAGCTACTGAAACATACAATTAATTTCATCAGTGCTTTATCCTGGCTGCTGCTTGAAAACAGCACTGAATAGATTTTATCTAAATGGTAGGCAATGAGGTTTCAGATCTGCTAAGAGCCCAAATGTCAGAATTTGCCCTCTCAGAGTTTCCCCTGAGCATAATAATTACTTCAGGAAGGTACATTATACATACTGTGGTGTAGTAAACACTCTCTTAGTGCCACTCTCTAGATACCATCCCCTATTTGCAGATATTTGGAGATCCAGAGAGATCACACAATTTCTTTGATCACGATGATCAAACAAGAGAAAAACAGCCAGGTAAAATCCTAACCATACCTTCACTGCTACCTCCATGATTTATAGCACTTTTAATAGCAAGTCACAAACCAGGATGCTAAAATATCAGTAAAAGAGTTTAAGTCAGGTAGTTTACTGCCAAGAGATGGCAGCTTTAGTAAAAGAATGGAGTATTCCATCTGAGAAGCTGGTGGAGCACTGCAGATGTCCTCCCAGAATTAAACTCTGAATATTTTGACAAGAAGAGGGCCAGGCTTGGCTGGAGAAAGGGAAAACTGCAGCTCTTGCAACTCTCCGATCATGACTCACATGTTTTCCTTCTTCACAGCTGTGCTCCTAACCAAAAGGGACAACAGACCATCCAAAGAGCTGGATCTTGGACCTGCTGAGATGATGATGCACCAGTGCTGACAAGAGTCTGCCCTCTAAGATCATCAACCTCATTTAACTCCATGGTCAAGAGAATACTTTCTCTCTGTTCTGACTGTCCTCATTCCATACAGAAGTAGGAAGAAGGTGCTAAAAATCCCAAAGCAATTTATTTGAATAGTTCATGGGAAAAATATCATGCTGCAAGTACCATAAAATCCCAATCATCCATTTTTTCCTATGCCAGTAAACATGGAGGAAAACACACACACAATTATGGCAGTCTTACTATAAAAACAGCCGAAAGCAGAAAGGAAGCTTTGTCCTTCAAGGCTTCTACAATTGCTTAATTTAGGCAATTTCATTCCCATTTTCCATAAGAGGAAAAGATTGCATCAGTGATAAGGCAGTGAACAACTAGATCCATCCAGCACTGGGCTGTGCAGAAGCTGTTAGTGAGGCACACAAGACAGAGGCACATTCATGGGATAGAGCTCAAGAAGAAAGAATTTTATCCAGGCTGAAAGAAGCTGTGGTGCACATACTCTAAGATTTCAGCAGGGAAGAGACAGAGCTTCTCTAAATCAGATCTAGCAGTTTATGAAAAGGCTAGAGGACCCCGCCTGGCTTGGCAGCCAGCTCTGTTATGCCATAGCAAAGCAAGGACAACAATGCATAAGCTGTTGGGATAGCACTGCTTGCGTGCAAGAGAGAGGATGGTGCGTGGGAGATGGAAACAAACACTGCAGCTGCAAACAGGGCAGGTGGTAAACCCCAGTGGTATCAGGAACGGTTGTTCATCAGAAGAAAGGACGTGTACTTTACTCTCCTTAACACCCTTGCAAGCGCTTCCCCTTCAACAAATCTGGCTGGCACCTACCGTGAGTGACGCATGTGTCCCTGCTGCTTGTAGAAAATGGAACATGCTAGGGGAGCTTGGTGCAGTGGTGGTTGTAGGTCATCCTTAACCAACTCCCATACAAAGCCATAAAATTTAATGAATGTCCCTCAGCAAAAGGCCAGTGAGGCTTTACAGGTACCCAGACTGATGTTACGTGCTTAATTCAGGCTAGTCTGCACTTGGAAAATTACCAAGCATCTTCTCCAACTGCTAATGAACATAACATCTGCTTACTTGTGGAAAGTAAAAAAAAATTCTCTTTGATTTGTTTTATTTTAACATAAGAAACCTCACCTAGAGACTTTATCTTTGGATATCCAAGTGTGGAGCCTAATTTTAACAACAGATAAGATATTGCTAGCCGAAGATTCCTTTTACAAACATAACAGAATAACTACTATAAAGCTCTGTTTTAAAAGATGGAAGGACATCTGGAAGCACCATGGCTTCACAAATCTACCCAAATTTGCAAGTCCCTCAAAGGCACGGCTCAGTTTGTTCAGGACTGCAGAAAGCTACAGCATGCAGTGGATAAACAGTTAAAATCTCTTTAAAAAATAAAAAACCTCAAACCTTAACAAAATGATACACAGAAGACAGACTATTTGACACCCACTGAGTGCACTTGCACCTGGTACAGAAGTGTTAACTTCAGAGTGCCTCATTCCTAATTTCACCTGTATCTGATTTTTAGGCTGCTGTGAGATTTGCAGTCTCCTAACAGAGTGCTCCAGGCAATGAGCTGGGACTCCTTCTCTGTCAGTTAGCAGGTGAATGTTTGGCTGTACAGGCAAGCAACGAGGAAATCTTCAGTTCCAAGTTCCTATGTGCTCTCTCACCCATGGCAGGACAGCTGCAAGTTTGCTCGAAGATGGATGTGTCGCTGGCACATTGCTTAAAAGCCCCTTGGGAGAGGGTATCCGAACAATTTTTCTGACTCACTAACATTTCCTCTGTGTGTCTAAAGGCAGCAGTGGAAACTAATTGCCCTGGTGAATTTGGTCTTGTCTACAAGCATAGATTGACTGGTCTTAGATCAGCCAAAACACTAAAGACCTCTGTGCAAAAACTTCTATAAATGCGCTTCATTACCAGAGAGGATGAGTGCCACAGAAATCACTGCATCTAGCTAAAATGGTGAATTTTCCACAAATCCAAATAATATGAAATCTGTAGTCGAATATTTCAGTTCAGATTCTGTATCTGTATATACTGCAGGCTGCTGAATTGGGTCTTTTGCTGTGCTTTGTAACAGAAAGCTCAAAAGCTGATGTTTAATCACTTAGTTGATTATTTTTCTTAATTGCAACACATGCCTCTTTAACATTACATATAATAACCTGCCATGCTGTTAAAAAGTGAGTATTTCAATATCCATATTGAATGGATATATCAATATCCATATCAATATTTAAATTGTGTGCCCCTCCAAACAATAACTGTCATGAATGAAGCTATTCAAACTCACTACTGCAGCATGAAAGAGGCAAAAATGGTCATCGAACAACAGGAATGTCAACAGATGTTTAAAGACAGATGGCATACCATTTTCCCCCTTAACAAATGCAACAGTGACAGTTAAGTCTTCATTTAAGTGTCAGCACAGCTCATATCTGTACTGCTTGTGCAACTGCATAGAAAAGTCTGAGTTTGGGAAGAGCAGGGAAATGTTTCTCCAGCTCCACTGGGACTTCAAACAGCGAGAATTTTCCACTTCCCAGAACTGATGGGGTGGTTTGCTCTACTGAGACACCAATGGTTCACAGTTCCCTTCTGTGCCTTGGCTAACACTGCAAATTGAGACTCACTGATTTTTGCACACAGCAACAGCATTACTGTGTTAAACTGTTTGGAGAGCCAAAGAACTGCAGTCAGTATGTTTCATGATATGTAAAAACCGAGCATGCCATTCTTCAAAATAAACTGAGAGCCCCTATTTCAATGCACTAAATGTCCTTCTCCCATATGGGCTTTTCTCACAAGAAATTTATAACTTTTATTTTTAATAGAAGTGAAGGGATTGACTGTGGACAAAGTGCTTTACCAAAGTGAGCTAAAACACTGAGAGTAATCTAAGCTTTTTGGCTGACATTTCACAACAGGCTGAGGCCCAAAGACATAGATGAACAAGTATTAAAAAGAAATCCAGAAGTCTGAGCTCACAGAGCATGGGTTTTAATTAAAGAAATGCTGATTCTGACATAACACACATCAGCTGACTACCAAAACTCAGAAGTAATCCACCCTGGGTTCATTTGTTTCCTGCAGCTCTCACATCTATGTACATATTACTGAGCTGGAGTGCTGCCTACAGTTTTGTTAAAGATTCTGCATTCGGTGAATATTATTTTCCATACAGACCCTGAATTCTTTCTGCAGGTAACTATAATTGATATTAAAGCAATCTGGCATTCAACTATGGCTGTACCTATAAGAGATGATCATGTAAAGGCCCATAGGTACGAACATAGCCTTGCCTGCGTCTTGCCTACCATCTTCAATAATTGCAGCTTTGGTCAAATGTCTCTTCCCAAAGTAAGTCGTGAACAACTTGCTGTACTTTGTAGTTCCCTCCTACAAGACAGTAGGGACCATGAGTACTTCCTCAAATCTTCAAAAACCACAGGCTGACTTTGGCTAAAGAGTGGGGAAGGTAGGAAGACAGCCACTGGAAGGAAATTAATATGGTAAATTAGTAAAAACTACATTTAATTTTATGTGATCTCACAGTAATATTTCCTTGCTTCTTCATCTATTTGGTGGAAAATTGGCTCAGATGAAGGCAGCACCAAAAGTGTTTTGTAGCTCTTTCTTGTTGATCACCTTATATAGTGTTTTCCTGGGACAAAAATCTCTGTACAGATATCAGTGAAGGGTCTTCCTTCTTGTGATGCTACAAATAGTAGTAGGAGGTGGATAAGGCTGAAAATTATTTTTAAATGTCTTATATTTTATTTTAGCAGTCTCAAAAGATGGTGCTTTCACCACTTACTATTTCCACTGGACATTGCTACTCTCAATGGAATAGATTTCATGCTAGGAAATGCAAATTACATTTTACCCAATTTTCTTATCCTTCTAAGTCATCCCCTTCTCCCTTTGGCATCTGTTTCTTTCCAACATATCTAGACTGTTATTTTTCCTCTGTTTTCTTTTATACATGCTCTTTGATTTAAAAACAAAACAAAACAAAATTTAGTTCTTTTAAAACAAAAGCAGGTAAAAATGAAAATACACAACACCAAACCGGAAGGAGGCTGCTGAAAGAAAAGGCTGCTATTTTAAAAATCTGTACTGCCTTAACCATTTAAATACATAGGTCATTTCCGTCTCTTGTACTGGCACTTCAAAGAAAGCTGCTGCACACTGCCAGCCACCAAAGGATTTCAGGGGAATGCAGCTGCAAAACATCAGTTAGATGCTCCTGCAGTTAATGAATCATTCTGCCAACCTCTCAGCACCGCAGTAAGGGATGTCTATCAAATAAAAATAAAATAAATGAGCATGACGAAGAACAATTTCCCTTTCTACAAGTGATCTTTGTAGCACAGATTTCCTGCAATAGCATTTTTTCTAGCCTTTCCCGCAATACCTGCCTGGGAATTATTTGCTGTGGGAAGGGACTGTGGTGATTACTGTCCATTGCTCACAGTTTCTGGTTAATGATGAGCAACTTTCGACTGTAGGGTGTATAAGTAATATCATCACACAGAGGATTATGGACAGGACACAGAGAATGGCTAAGAGAGGGCAAGACCATCTGAACATGTTATCACATGACAAAAAGCTATCACCTCAGTTCCCAGCACATTTTAAGAGCTGTTGTTGGTAAGATATTTCAGAAGGTTGGTAAGAAAAGCCATGGCCATCAACTCCAAAAAATAAGGTTCTAAAAATTTCTATCTACAAAAAATAAGCAAATAGTCCCAACCCAAAGAGGGTGGCAGTTAAGAAAATGAGAGTGAATCCATATGCTTGAATCTGGGGAGATGAGGAGAGCTTGGGAACTGGACCTCAGGAAAAGATAGATTGCCCAGGGCTTGTAGCACGACTACAGTACCTCTGGAAATGATCGCCTGAACAGAAGGACACACAGTTTACTTTTGTAGAATCAAGTCCTGTCATATTATTATCCAAATTGAGAATGAATTAAAGTATAATGCACTGGATCTGAGAAGCATCAACCTCATAGCTCAGATGTTTCCCTGAGAGCAATGTACTATCCTATTATGCATAGATCATGCGGTATGAAGCTGCTAACCACTAACAGAAGCTAGATGAGGTCATTTCCAAACAGGATACAACCTTGCAATAATACACTGTATTTATAGCAAATAGTTTTGCAGTGCAAGTTCTCTCCAAGACCATCAAACCAACATCCAGCAGGTTTAACTACTTGCTTTACAGCACATAATGCCTGTATTAAAGCTGTTCAAATCAGCACAAGGCAGATGACAAGAAACCTCCCTCTACTGTGACCAGCAGCTTTATGTTTCACAGTCTAAGACATGAGCGCACTGTATAAACACAAAGAATCACGGTATCATTTATCTGTGACAATTTCCAAGTGCTTTCCAAACCAGCTACAATATTACTGGTGCAGGTAGGAATTTTTCTGCTGCTTAACTTTGAAGCTAGAGCCTGAATACAACCTTACACCCATGAAATTAGTATCTTCACAGCTCCTAAGATAGGCTAGGGTGGTGGGCACAACACAGTGGCTCTTCTGCACTACCCCATGCTTGGTAATATATAAGAAAAGGAGAATCAGCACAAGGCATGGAGGTGATAGGAGATACACAGACTGAAATCACAATTACGATTTTAGCATGCTAATCATGGTGTGTCAGAATGAATGTAGCTCCTGCAGACTGAAAATCCTCACTACGGTACAGGCAAGCACACTTACTGGAAAGGCAAAAGCCACACTGATTGAAAAAACTGATGCTGTAGAGCAAAAACATCCCAGAAAGATGAAAAATACCCTTATTTTAAGCAAAATATTCTAAATTATACAAAAACTTTCCAAGTTGTGTCCTCAAATATTTTGTAGCACCCCACAAGTCTCATCAAAGATACAGCAGAATGGTTTTAAATGTTATGACTGCATTAATGTTCCTATGCAAGTTTACACATCAGTTTAGAAAAGTCCATCTGGATCTCAGATATCTGGTGAAAGACCAGCCACAGTCCCAGCCACACATGTGGATCACAGGGGATCTGATCTTATTAACCTTAAAGTGATTTAATTAGTCAAAGTGCAGCAGCTGCAGTGAGAGAAGGCAACGAACATATCCTAAATTTGAGTGAGGCAGTCAAAGGGCTGAATACTCTGTCTCCATTCACACCTTTTCCCACCCCAAATCATCATGCAAACCTTCAGAAAGGTCTTGCTTTCATCCCAGTGGAGAAGTACATTTTCTTTAATGTCAAAAAAAGCAATTTCCTCCTCAGTACTACTTTACTTGGTTCTTCTGAATGTCACCTGAAAAAGGCAACAAGAAAATCCTTCTCTTCAGCTGCTATCTCCAGAGAAAATAAGCCATCCTGTTTGTAACATGAAGACAAAGAAATCTTTCCAAAGTCCTATTCGGACTTGTGACAGCTGCTTTGCTCTGTATATCAGCATATGTATCTTTCAGCTTAAGTATTTAATGTCATCTTCTCAAACTTATCAGCACTTCAGCAACTATTTTGAGCTATAGTCCAAGCATTGGTAAGCCTTACATGTACTATATGAATGTAACATAGGTAAGTTAGAAATAATCATGAGAAAAACACCTGCCAGCTAAACTTACAGTTGAAAAAGGAAATGTGGATGCAGCTAATAGCAACACTAAAAGACAGATGCAGAAAAAAGAATCTGAAGCTGTCCTGACACAGCCAAGCTGTGCCAGAATGCCCTGCATGACCTTAAAAGTGCATTTTGTATTTCTCTCTTACCTAATGTATTAATTTTACTTCTTTAATATATTTATTTCTATAATTTTTTGTTACTTATGGTGAAACTGGAGATGACAGGATATGATTTTTAAAGTACGTTAGTTTCCTGTGTCATGAGGTCGATCATCAAGATAAGGACGTGAACTCTAACCAGATGAAAGAAAACAAAATCATGAAGTGAAACTCCACATCTCTCAAAATTAACTAGTTGTAATTTCCATCTTGTCACACAGACCTCCCTCTATCCAAGCACCAAGTGGTTAGGCTTCTTCACTTTTAACGGCCAATACTAAGTGAAACACTAGCTGGTAACCTCACACAGAAATGAGAAGACCTCCTAAAATACTGGGAAATTAAATAAGCATTCAGAAGAATATTTATGCAGATTTTCAGGACATACAAACATAAAAGATTAAAAACAAGGCCAAGTGCAAGGTCCTGCACCTGGGTTGGAGAAACCCCAAGCACAACTACAGGCTGGGCAGAGGCAGGATTGAGAGCAGCTCTGAGGAGCAGGACTTGAGGGAGTTGACTGCCGACAAGCTCCACATGAGCCGGCAGTGTGCCCTTGCAGCCTGCAGCCAGAAAGCCAGCTGTGTGCTGGGCTGCATCAAAAGCAGCGTGACCAGCAGGTTGAGGGAGGAGATTCTCCCCCTCCACTCTGCTCTCCTGAGACCCCCCCTGCAGTACTGCATTCAGCTCTGGGGTCCCCAACACAAGAGAGACGTGGACCTGCTCAAGCAAGTCTGGAGAGGGGCCATGAAGATGATAAGTGGGCTGGAGCACCTCTCCTATGAAGACAGCCTGGAAGAGTTGGGGTTGTTCAGCCTTAAGAAGAGAAGGCTCCAGGAAGACCTCAGAGCAGTAAAGGGGCCAACAAGAAATCTGCAGAAGGTCTTTTTACAAGGACACGTACTGATAGGACAAGGAGGAATGGCTTTAAGGTAAAAGAGAGTGGATTTAGATTAGATATTAGGAAGAAATTCATCATTGTGGGGGGTGTCAAGACATTGGAACAGGTTGCCCAGGGAAATTGTGGGTGCCCCATCCCTGGAAGTGTTCAAGGCCAGGTTGGACAGGGCTTTGAGCAACCTGGTCTAGTGGAAGGTGTCTTTGCCCCATGGCAGAGGGTTGGAACTGTATGAGCTTTAAGGTCCCTCCCACCCAAACCATTCTAGAATTCTATGCTTATCAAGAGCTATCACTAGGTTGTATTACTCTACACCACCTTATTTTACTAGTTACTCTTCTGTATTTGTTGGCCTGTTGTTTTTCTACAAAGGGCATTTTTTGACCCACGTTACATATCTAGAGACTTCCCCTCAATGTTATCATTCTATACGCATGTTCATGTAATTTAACTACTTTAATTCATCCTTTCATTTATCATATTCATTGATTAAAGCCACAAAGCTTTGAAATCAGCATATATGACTTATAATATTTTATATGCTATGCTTAGGTAATAAATTCAATAAGAAATGAATAGTTGCACTTCAAGCTGCACACAGTGTTCTTTAATGCAGCCCACTGAAGTCCTTCTTTACAAAGCTGTTGGTAAAGAATGGGCACTTTGGAGGGAAGGAAGCCTTTTGATGGAGCTTTTGAGATAATGGCCAAGATTAGACAGTAGCACCTATGTACTGAGTATGGAAATTTACAGCCATCTTTTTTTTCCTAGGAGAAAAGTTACACAGCCATTAATTTTCACAAAAGTGTTATACACTGGATGCTGAAAAGCAATTTTGAAACATATTTGACTTCAACTCAGCCAGAAAAGGGACTCAAATGCAAGTATGGCTTATGTTACAGTTGCCAAATCTCATTACACCCTTCTGCACCTGTCCCTGTTGATAGCAGGTCCAGACCACTGGTGGCCCATCTGGGTGGGTTTCATGAGCTCAGCTCCCTTCTCTGAGGACTGGGGCAGTCAGGTCGGGATCTCCTCTGCCTCTCATTTTGTCTGGGTTCCTCTGATGCTTCCTGGGAATTTGTGTTTTCTTTAATTATCCCTCTCTGAATCACATGACCTCAAAGCTTAAAACCCAAAAAGCATTTGATCCCTTCCCCAAATCCTGACGCATCACAAAAGCCAACTTGCAAAGCTCAAAGCAGGAGCTGCCCAGATGAATCATTGAACTGGGATGATTTCTCTACACAGATTAATCCATCAAGCAGCTTTGAGAGTGAAGGTAATTTGGAGAATCTCAGCGGATGCATCTGGTTGTGCCTGAATATTTTTAAAGCCATGGCCAATCAGGTCTTGATTGGCTTAGCTGATTTTAAAGGCTTTAAATATGCTTTATTTGAACTGTACTAAAGAAGGGTGCAAAAAATCTACATATTCCATTGATAATGAAGGAAATCACTTTCCCCTCAAACTGAAAACCCTTATCAAGTAGTATAAAAGATAAACACAACTGGAAAATTGGCAGCGGAGGTGCAGGGAGCAGAGGGGGAGAACAACCTGCAATCCATACATTTTAATCATATTTAGAAGTGGTGACTCTAAATCCAAACGCTTTTGTAACTATTCTCCTGACTGTGAGTTCTGACCAGAAAACCCAGAAACACAGGCTGGACCAGTTAAAACTGAGTGACTTTAAAGAGAGGAAACAGCTGAATGCCAGGGCAGCTCGCATTGTAAAGCCACATGCCAATTCACTTCAGTTTTCTGTTCAGCAAGAAACCCTATTTAATTCTGCTTCCTGGGAGAAAACAGACTTTAACCAAAAACTACTCCAAGTTTCTGGCTAAAGCCCAGTGTGATACATTCCTTTCTAGAAGTGGTAGATTATAGAAAAGACAGAAAGGCAACTTCTGATCAGACATTACATCTGTATTTCTCCTGCCCTTGCCAAATTCACCCTGGCAAAAGTTAACTCAGTGCTTTTTAGAAGATGTGGGGCAAGCACTGCCTTGGCTGGTGCTCCTTATCCCTCTAAATAATATTCCACAGTCAGACTCCAAGGATTTTTCACATTTCTTCTCTCTTTTCAATTTTATTTAATAAAAGAACGCAGCCAAATTTTCTGTCATGAGCCTTATTATCCACTGTATTTCTGCACATGCCTATAACTTCGTCAGACTGTTCGAGTACCTGTTTTTATGAGCAGAATCGTTTGCAAATAAGGCTTTTAAAAGTATTAAGAAAGCAACATCATGTATGAGAATGAATATAAATCAATACGAAGTCCTTGAAAAAAACCTTGAAATTCACTCTAAGGACAGAGTTAAGGTTACTGGGGTGCTTGTCAGTGATCTATTTTTCTGCTTGCAGCACCTAGGTTTCTAGAAGATAGCGTAACTCCAAGAAATCCAGAAAATACTGGCTCCCATTTTCCTAGCTGCGTTTCCTAGTTCTTAACACAGACTGTATTTACTTACCAGTCTGTTGAGCAGAAATAATGGGACAGAAAGGATAAGCCTTGATGAAAGCACTTCAGTGTCATTAAGCACTTCAGTGTCTCTAAGCATCTTTGGTCAGATAAAAACTTGACCACAGAAAAGGATGAGAGGGATAAATCCTGGAACAGATGCATAAATGAGCAATAGCTGAGCTATATGAAATATAATAAAACACAGACTAGCAGGCAGTGGAGATGGAAAAGACCTATTAAGTCATCTAGTCCCAGCTTCTGCCAATGCAGAATTGGCCCCTAGAGTAATGTGCTGAACTTTAAGAAAAAATAAGGCTGCCAAAAGCTTTGTCAAGCCTGTAACACTTGCTCCAGAAGAGAGAAATTAAAAACCCAAACCTAATGAACAGGCTTCAAGTCATGGAGGATTAACAGTGCCAGGAAAACTTGATTGTATCCCTGTCTCCTTACCAAACCTCAGTAAGGAGCAAAGGCGTGGCTCCAGAACACTTTAATACTGTATGATCACCTCAGCTGAAACCAAGTTAATCAGAATTGAAAATCATAGAGGCCAGCTTGCTATGGGAATTCGGGTTACTCTGGCAGCTACGTAGAGAATATTTATTGAAACTCAAATATTTTGAAGTGCCAAGTGAAGGTGTGTTCTGCCTCTAACCCATGTTAATCTAGCCATGAAACAGTCTTTACTGTCACCCTGTGACTGGGTGTTTGCCTACTGGATGTTCTAGCCCTCAGCCTCTCCACACCTGCACAGCAATATACCATAATGTGTGTTTTTATTATAGGAATGGAGTCCTAAAGGAGACCACGAATGCCTTTGGCAGTGGAGGCAAATGAATAGCAAAGGAAGTTGAGAAGGATCCAGGGAGGACAGTGTGAGTCAACTGTCTGAGGGTAATGGGGTGAAGCTGATGGCCAGAAGATAAAAGTGACAGCTAAAATAATACACTGGGAGCCACTTCTGTATGTACAACGGACTGTTCACACACTGCACTCTGATTTATCTGCCAGCATGGGCTTCAGACCCAAGTGGCTGAGGTTGCTGGAGAAGTTCGTGAGTATTCCCATCTCCCACCAAGAGCAGCAGGCGCAGGTGGGATTTGAAAGTGACACTAAAGGCATGGAAGAGCCTGGACACCAGCAGAGGAACCAGGTCAGCTTGATGGAAAATGAGAAAAGTCATCTGAAAAACAGGAAAGCATTTGTCTGAAGGATACAACTCATAAATGGTGTTCCAAATTCATGGGAGCAAGGTCATTTTGATAATCCTAGCAAGTCGCAACTTGTTGGGAGTTTTTACGTTTTCTAGTCTAGCATACTTAGAAAGTGAGATTTAAAATTTATCCTTATGCGTGCAATCAATACCATGTCTTACACACCATTCATGACCCAGCTACAGGGCCTAACCCTGGCCAGGGCTTCAGGTGCTATCTAAACACCAACAGAAAATATCAAATGTTTGGCCATTTGTGATATAACATTAGACATGCACAGGAAACTACATTCCCTTCACATTTTACAAACCTGGTCTACTATATCTATGATGCATTTGTCAAGCTTGCAAACACAGGTGAGAGTTTGCCATGCCGTATTTAGTAAGTATCTCTTATGATTTTGTATCATGATACTGGATTTAGATGAGCTGTCAGAGAGGGGAATGCCACTTTCAAAGCAATTCCCATGTTTTCTACCTGAGCTTACTGCACTGCAAATCCCACCTAACTTTGCTCCCAGCAAAGCAAGAAGGGGTATGCTACAGCATTCCTCAAGGTACTGAAAGGCATGCATCTTTTATAAGTGACTTGCATATTTTTCAGCTTTTTAAATCTTCACTGGGGTGAATGACATACAGGAAGAGGCCCTTTCTCCACTCACCGTGGTTTGAGTGTCTTACGCAGTCCCCCAGCACTGCACTGAAATGCCTCTGAGCTTCTGGCTCCGAGAAGCAATAGTAGTTGTGCCGGGTGAAGGGCTGCCACAGGTAAACTGGGAACTCCCTTGGCAGCTGAACAAAGGCTTGAGCAACTTCCTTCTCACTTGAACCTACATGGAAAAAAAACATCTCTATTTGAAATCTGCACATTTCTTGGAGGGTTTCCCTCTTTTCCTCTGCTATGACAGAGAGAACAGGGATGCATGAGACATGAAAAAATCATCTCCTTCTTGATCCAGGTGATTTGGCAAGAGGTCAGGGGGACAAATCTGGGTCAGGGAAACTCAGCAGGCACCAACCACCTCTCTAGGTTATACCATACAACTTCATGTCCTTTTGTTTTGTATTCATGGTGGCCATAAACTACACATTTCTGGTAACATTTCAAAGAAACTATTTCATCGGCTTGTAGCTGCTAGGGAAAAGGTTCTCAAGGCAAATGTGTAAGTTAGTGAGCAGGCATACACATAGAGACCACATAGGAGCACATGATCTTCCATATAGAAAAGAACTGCATTAAACCATGTAGGAGCAGCAGCAGTTTCCCTGTTTCCAGGGTCTCCAAATACAACTGCAAGATGGCCTTATGAACTGTCACTTCAAGCCCTTGAAGGTAAAGCAAAGAAAGCATTAAGTGTCTTGTTTCTACCTGCCCTGAGTCACTGTGAACAGGAGATGCTATATAACGCAGTTTATGTATGACCAAACCCAGTCTTGTGTCAGTGCCATGCATTGAGAGCCCAGCCACAAGGAGTTCATCTCAGGAGGTCTTCACATCGCACAGAAGGGGAAAAGAGCCATAAAGAACTCAGTCACTCTTTGTGAAGGCAGATCATGGGAAGCCCACAAGCAGCCTTGGGCTGTTCCACATTGCTCAACCTCAGCTCCTGCAGAGCTGTGGTACACACAGAGGACCTCTCCAGCCACTGCTGCCTCATGCTACCCTCTGACCACCCTTGGGAAAGGGGTTTAAAGGGTCACCTCCCAACAGTCATAACTTTAAGTGGCATGACACAGGCCTTAAAAAAAATCTTTCTCTACATGTTGCCCTTCTCCCTTTACTTATGTGGCATCCCGTCCCATTTTCCAAATCTGACTCTGCAACATGAGATCTACTCCCTTAAAGCCTGAATCTTTTTCATCTTTGTGGAGTGGGGACAGGCAGGATCACAGCAGTTGCAGTCCCAGAAACAACAAATTCAGCAGCAGCAACCTTCCTGCCCTCTCTGTGGGACTTATCATCAACTGTGAGTCAACACAGGCAGCTGGCATCTAAAAATGGAAACAAATAAACCACGAATATTAACAAAGCCCGGGAACAATGGTGGTGTGGTTCCTGCCCTGCTTCAGCACAGCTTCCAGCTGCTTCGTGCTGGGATGTTGGAAGGAAAATGGAGACAGTATTTTGCTGAACGTTAGCTTATAGCACATTCTGTGTACATCCACTCTGGAGCTGTGCTTTGACTTAGAAAAACAGCTGTGACCATCTCCTACTGCCCCATTTTAAAGTCTATCCTGAAAGCCTGATGAGGTCTGCATAAGGAATGCAGCCTGGGGTTTGGCAGTTCAGCTTTAAGCGGGGCTTACCAACAGGATCTGGAAAATGTTTATCAGATAGCAAATTGTAATCTTCTTCTGAAGTCAGTACTTTGCCTCCTGCAGGAATAACATGATATTTAGGGCTGGCTCCTTTCTGGTAGGCCTGGAAAATCAAGAGAGAGGGAGTCAAATAAGAGATTTAAAGACAGGGAAAACATAAAAACCAGAACTCATTGACAAAGCTAATGCACGGGGATATTCCCCAAAAGGAAATTTTTGTCAACTGAATTTTGGATATATTCCCTAAGCACATCAAATCTAAACCATGGTTAAATGTAAAAAACATATTTGAAAATATCATCTAGGTGTTTATCAGCTGTGATGAAGGAAGAGTCAGGGACAGAAGGGAAGGAAAAGCATGGGATTTGCTTCTAAATTCTATTTGATTGATTTGTCATCCAGGACCAGTTTGACTACAGCAGCTGCCAAATCAAAAGTTTCACTGCAGTCAACTTGAAGCCACCCAAAAACTGCTACTGAAAATCCAGCTGCAGAAACATGGAAACATATTACCCTGATATACAGATAAGAAATGTTCTGTGACAGGCAAAGGAAGGTTCAAAGCATTAAAATTATTTGCTAGTTTTTGCAAACCTATATGGCCAATGGAAGACACCTGGTTGTACCCAGCCACGCCCCTGGACCACAAGGCTGGAGATGCCTTGCTGAGGACATTTCATCTAGTATTGTTAACAGAAAGGTAGAGCAAATTCGCTTGATAGCAGTTTATTTGGAAGCATAAAAGGAAGAAGCATTTACCTCTTTATTCTCAAAGCAATCCACCGTGTAATCATTTTTGATAACAACATATCTGTCCTTCCACTTCTTCAGATCCTCAGCAAAATGCAGTAGTTCTGCTTCATATAAGACTGCCCCAGCTTCCACTGGGGGCTACAAAGATGATTTTCAAGTTTTAAAATTACTCTGGATTACTCTCGATTTCATTTTGAAGCTTTTATTTCTACATTCCCTTAAAGCTGCTACGAGGGCTTTTGAGACTTCAAAGGCAATTTAGTTACAAACATCTCTCTGATTTGGACAGATACTACATACACAACCAAATTCCTGTAGCCTGAGGTGGGGAGGCAGCAGAAGAGCTCTGCCTTCCAAAAATAATTCCAGCTTTCTGAGACACAGCATTCTTATTTACCTTTCAGTTGGCATGCTGAATGCAAGATGACTGTAGTTCATCATTTCCCATTTTCCACTATGTACCAAAACTGTTTCATTGATGCAGCAAAGAGTTTTATTATAAAATAATAAATTATGTCCCATTTCTTTTGCACCTGTGCTCTTGTAACTGATACGTATCTTTCTGAAAGACTCTTCTATTATCCTACCTTTTACATCCCACCTCATTGATTTACCCTATTAACTTCAAGAGCATTGGATTTCCAATACAGGAAAAAAATTTAGATTTGTTTCTTAAGATTGAACATTGTTTCTCTGCATTTTCCTCTAATAAGAAAGTTTTGTTTCTCTTTTTGTCCCTTCTCTCGTAATAAAAACCATCTTTCTATAGTTCATAGAGTGGATTATTGCCATCTCCTTTATGGAACCCTGTAGCCATGGCTGAAAGGATAATTAAGTCCTGAATGTATGATCTCTGTCCCAAGATTCTTGCAAAACGTTGCAATTAGCAGGAAGCAGCTAGTTTTGTCCAAGTGTCCAACTCTACCTTGATGAAATACATGCTTTGTACCAAAAACTTGTGTCATGGTTCTTCTCATGCTACATTCAAACAAGACCAAAACAAAGATGAATTCTCCAAAACAAATTTTAAATCTGCATCCAAATGCAACTTTTCCACCCAAAACGTAACTGAACCAAATCCAACACCTGCACTTGCAAATCTGTTGTGTACACTTGGGTTATGTAAAAGAAAGTACACATATAAAATGTCCCAGATGCACACTTATTATGTATGCAACTATCCAATATAAGAAGCCGAAAGAACACTTCCTATATTGGAAGTGCTTGTATATATATGAAATATATATGTATATGTATATATTTATATAGAAAGCATTTAAATAACTTGAAAAATACTTTGGATTTGATTTTTAGAAGCTCTGAGTATCTGAACTGCTTATAAACTTTACTTGATAGTATTAAACACTGGGGAAAAGAAACCCATCTCAGTCAGTGTCTGATACACTTCCAGCTCAGGTTTTCATACACTGCAACTACTAAATGTGTCATTTAAATAGTTAATGTGTTAATTAACTGAACCAGGAGAGCAGAGCTGAATGGCAGCTTAAGGAAGGGGAGTAGCTTACATGCCCTCCTACCTTGCTTTTCAGGAACCGGGACTGGGAATTCCTGTGCTGCTCCAGCTCATCCTGCACATGCTTGCAGAAAGCCACCACGTACTGGCGTCTGTAGTGTGGGCTGAAGTTTTTGATGACGGCCTCTGTTTTTCCTGGAGCAAAAATAGCGATTCAATTGTATTTAATGTACATGGGTTCAGAAGGGGCAATGCAGAACCAAGGCAGTTATCACCAGCAACCCAAAATACTGTCAAAGCATAACAATGGTCACTTGCTGCACAGCAGATCAGGAAACCCTAAAAAATACTTTCAGCTGTTGTGATAACCAAGCACACAGGGAATTTGTCCAAGAAAATGTTGGGATTTGGATATTGTTTTTCCTTCTAAGAGTGGTCAAAGTATATCCCAAATCCACTTCTCTCAGAAAAGACTCTATCTGCTTCTTCCTGGGACATATTGCCACAGAGCCATAGGTGCTCAAGAGCTTGTAAGGCTTTCAAAGAAACTTGCAGACAAGTGATACTGGCTAGTGTTTAGCTGTATTAACCAATATATTCACACAGTGAGTTTTAAAGCTGACTCAAAGATCCTACAAAGGATGTTTTCTAGGCTTGGGCACCAAAGTCTCTTCTTTGTTTTAATGTAAACAGGTACTCAGCCATGCTGCAATAAACACTAATATTGTATTGTCTTGCTATGATCAAGATCTCATCAGCAGTAATAACAGCAATAAACACACTGACAGTCTCATTTCTGAGAATCTTGAAGCAATTTACAAGTAATTGACTCATTAACCCTATCAAAGAAATAATAATGCTTTACAAACAGGGAAGTGAAGCTGAAAGTTACAGCCATGTGCACATTCATGAGTCAAAGAGTCTCTGGCAGTGTGAAAACCAAAACTTGGACTATGATAGGCACCAACACTGCCACTAAAAGAGACTCACTGGGAGCTTTCATGATGTTTCTGTACTTTATACAATGGGCTGTGAGCCTGCAGGAGCTATGATGCAATCAGAGAGAGGTTTAGACAGGTTTGCTGTTTCAAACATATAAACATAGTCCTTCTAAAGTAACTATGCAAAACTTCCTGGATTAGTACTGATTCTATTGCCATTTCTCACCAAAAAAAATCTGGCTTAAATGTCAGTACAATTCCCAGATTGTTCATGCTTTTTTTAATCTTAAATAATTTTACTTATGATGAAGTAAAGAGAAAAGCTGTGGATTATTACCAAGATAAGTGTATCGGGATTTTGCAGAAGAAAGTGTGTGGGATGCTCTGGTGTACAAGATGCTATGGTCCAATATTTACCAGGTCTGGCTATCTTACTTCCATTTAAAAAATCCAAATATGTGTGGCTGAGACTGCCATGGAAAAACAACTAGATTTCTAAGGAGTTCACGGAGATGTGCAATGGCAAAAGGTTTTTAATGAGCTTATTTTAGGTCCAGCTAGGAGTTGCTCCTAATGTGGGACATTATTGGGTTGTTAGAGGTAATTTCATCAGTTCAGATAGCTACAGTATTTAATTACTCTCTAACTTCCTATCATTACATTTACATCACTGTAGCTATGTGGATGTGCACACTAAGGAAAAAGCTACACATCAGCTCATCTGCTTTTGCAATTTTATTTTCAGTTTGATGCACAGAATTTGACACCTCTCAAGTTTAGGGACAACACTGACATGAACTTTCATTCCAGCTACTCCTGTGTAACCAGCTCAGAGATGTGACCTGGAGCCTTTTCCTGCTTAAGCACCAACAGGATCACTGCCTTCAACTGAACTGAAGGCCCCTTTTGCCCCACTCCTACGCCATTCCAACCACATGTCACCATCAGGTTACAAAACTGCTGCACAACTGGGTACACAGAGGAGACATCTCAGCCAACTGCTGTGTTTGCAGTCACTTGACAAAGCTGGAGGGATGCCAGGAGGCCACACTAAGTTTTCACTTATGCAAGTTTTTCACAGATTTACCTGTGGGACAGCACCAGGTGACAATCTGCACTCCAACTCCTCAGTTTTAAGGCATCAGTTTTTTTGAGGCTTACTGATTATAGGACATGCTTGCATATAATAGCAGGATACTGATGCTGCTGAAGCAGAAAATCTCTGCCTGTATGACATCCTTTTAAAAACCAGCCTGCCTGGGCAGAGGCATAAGCTTATTCTCCAAATAAGGACAAAGCTTCCCAAAACATTCTTTATAGCCTTTTTTTTCCTTCTGGTCCCAGCCAGCAGTAGGATGTTGTTGGCCCCAGCCACAGTGGAGTTTCCTGCTCAGGGTTTGCCTCTATTTTCCACCACAGCTTTTTCTTTTGCAGTTTGCAGTGGTCTCTTAATCTATTACAGAGGGCTCTGGGACACTGGACCTCACTTGTCTACTGCCTGCATCCTGCAGTAAAAATTTGTAGAGGAAGTGGAACAAAGCACGAAATTCTGGTGTTGGGAAAAAAACCCCAACAATCGCAGGAAATACCTGTAATTTTGGTGAGGTCTTTCAATTATGGCTATGTTGGCTCAGAATTGTGATTCTTCAGTGTCAACATTTCTTAGATCAGCTTAAAGTGCAATGACCAAAGAGAAAGGAATATGTAATTCGTAATACATATAAATGAAAAATATTATATCAATGTATTTTTTATGTGCAGACTACATTTACAATCAATCAAAACATGAATCAAGGAGCAAATGCTTTAGGCTGTTTATTCTAGTCTTTGCACTACTTGTTGCAAAGGATCTCTGCATTATAAATTCTACCTTCTAAAATCAGAATAAAAGCTTTTATTAAGAGATTGTGAGTCGCAACACATGAAGATCTGGTCTTGTACTGCTTTGCTCAACAGGAATTGCAACACTACCTATGGGTGGGAAGAGAAGTGGATGAACCCTTGATCCACTGTTTGTTGATGGATCTTTAAACTCTTGTGGTTTACAAAAGATAAAAATACGCTATCAGAAAATGAACACCATGGAAACAGTCATAAGTAATAGAAACTCTTCCCATGTAATAATAATATGGGGCAACTGGAGATAAAATACTCCAGGGCAGTTGAAAAATGAGTTCCCTTAATTCTTTTCCGAATTTAGTGTAGCTTGCTTAGTCTGAGCTGTTTATATGGAGCAAGGCCAGCCTCCCCACTTGGCTGGTCTGGCAACAGTGCAGTTCCAGCCCGTATGAATGTGATCTGAAACCCAGCAGCTAGGATGTTTATCCTAGGAGAATATGTAGCTTGATCATCTCCAGTAGAAGTCTTCATGCAACCAAAATTACCAACAGGAAAGGATGACAAAGATGAAGGTGGAAGGATTTCTGTCAAATTAATGAGGAAAAGGTCTATTCCCCCTTTGCTGAGGGGAATGATTCTGCTTCAGAATAAACTTTGCTAATGCTTCAAGATGTCCTGTTCGACAGAAACATTCTTGCACTTGATCACAAAAGTTTGGCACAAGTTACGATACATCTTTTAAAACAAAAAAAGAATGTCATTGCACTGACAAACAAGAAACATCTGCCAGTTGTCCCACTGGAAATCAAGAACCCTCCCCCAAACTTGCTCTTGCTACTCCACTGCCTTTGACCTTCTTGACCGTGTGTCACTCGTGCTAGACACTTGTATGTAACTCCAAGTTACATACACCAACATCATGACCTCAAATAGCTGACTTCCGATTTTGTGTCTCATTGCTTTTATTGAAATAAACTGATAAGGACACTCTTTGTCAAGTTGTCCCATGAATTTCTGCTGGTGTAGCCTCTGGCTTTCGGCCTGGTGGCTCAGCTGCATGCAACCCAGCTAGCTCACCCTGCCACACTTCTGTCTCTTAACAATGTGCTGCCAAGAGACTGGTGCAGATGCAGGTCAGGACAATTCAGAAGAAAAGGGCAGAAAAGAATAACTTCTTGGCTGGCATACAAGAGAGGGGTTGCTCACACTCACTGGATTTCAGACATTTGAAGTTAGAAAGAGAAAGATGTAAGGACTTCAAATGAAATGAGAAACTATGAACTACACTGCATGCCTTAATGTTATTCAGCAAAATCAGCACCGAGCTTTAAAATTACTATCATCCATCCATCCATCCATATACATAATTTTATTCTCAGAGCCCATCAGGGTAGCAGCAAATGAGTTAACAAAATAATTTCAGTGTTCAGTTCATGGGTCGACTTCATCCCAAGTCCAAGATAAACGCAGTCTTTGATTAGGATAAATGTCTAAAATTGTAGATGCTGTACTTGAGCCCTGCGAATTGGCAAAGCTGGATGTCAGTATTGGCAGTTCTGAAACAGACTGGATGCTTGCCATGAAGGGAGAGAAGCAGCCTCTGCTGCTTCTGCTGAAATACCACGTAGAGAAGCTGCTCTTCCTGAATTCACTCATTCATTTGAAACATTATTATCAATTATTAAATTCATATGGTAAATAGAAAACTTGCAAATGCAGTTCTCTTTGTCATATCCTCTCAAACAATGCCCAGCACCTTCCAGTACTCTGGGACATGTAATAGTGCAGTGGGAAATATCAGCAATTCCCACTTTCCTACAGTCTTCTTTCTTGTGCAATACTGTCAAAATCCAAGTGCTCCCAGGCTTTGTCCTACGCATACAGGGAGACAATATAAAAGACTCTGTTGTTGAAAGCACAGCTCAGTTTGATCTTTATTTACAGAAACAGTATTTCGATTATCTGTGTGTCATGACTTAATACCTATTACGAAAAAAGGGATGACAGACACAAATCCCCTGTTCTGATTTGGCTGAATCACTTCTCTGCAGGTTTGTTTGCACTCACTCAGCCAAACCAAGAAGCTTTCTGGTGAAGCCAACCGCTCTTCCCCATGTAGACACGCTGAAAAGCATGCTTTGCACCTTATAAAATACTGAAACCAATTATTTACTTTCAGCCTTGTTTGTATTAATGGATCCTACTCTTATTAAAAATTCATAATGCTGTAACAACTCTGGAGTGCACACACGCCCAAATTATCCATCTGTAATGCAGACACTGAATTACACTGGTAGAATTCTAGTTAGTCACTCAAAACTCAACATATATGACAGGATGATACCCATCACACCTCAGATCATATTCTTCCTAAATCTCAGCATATAAGCACTCCTTGGATGCTTAGCCCATCTTCTCTATAGGATGACTGAGAAAGTTGATGCTGTCCTGTGAAAAAAAAATCACATTTGTTAGCAGGTTTGCCAGCTGAGACCGTAGGTGTGAAATCTGCGCTCTACCAGAAGTGAAGCTTCTCTCTCAGGGCAAGCCAAACACACACATTTGTAAGTTTGTGTAAACTTGATCCATGGCAAAGGAGGAGCCAAAAATAACAGTCTCCATTCCAACCTTGCAAATCTCCTTTTCTACAGTTTTACTCACGTACTCCGGTCTTCCTCAAGTGCTGTGCAAAATGAGGCTAAATTTTATACTGAGCTACACAATTATCCCATAGATTTCAATAGTTTTATACACCTGTGATGTTCATCTTGGGCAACTTCATGAGCATCTCCTATTTCAGAGGGAGTAGGAAGACCTGAGTAACAGATACCTCATACTCTCCTAAAAAAAGGGCTGGTTTTCTTAAGAGTAGCTTGTGATTTAACTATGGATCCTGCTATTTTAAATTAATTCTGAATCCTATCTCATTATTAAAAAATGTAGAGTGAAATACAGAGCACTAATCCTGCTTAAACAGAGCCCATCTCTTGGGTCAAAGTCAGAAACTTATTCCTACAGCTAAGTTTCCTCTCCTCTTTTCCCTTCCCTCTCAGACTGAGATCAAGAAAATTCTTTTCAGGAAATGCAGAGACAGAACTATCACACCTTTGATCAATGGTTAACCATCATGATCCTAACAGCATGTCTTCCATGCCTTCACAAGCATCTGCTATAACCTGAAACTCTCTGGAGAGTCTCATCTCAATTGCAATCACCTTATTTTCATGCATGTGTCCCTTGCAAGAAGCACACAATTCCCTCCGACTGCACTGGTGTTGCCAGGTATTACATTTGAGACCTGCTGCTGTTAAGATGGAAATGCCCAGGGAAACATATTTTAGCATCAAACCACAACTGCAAAGCAAAAGGCTGGGGTGGCACACATCTCATGCCCACTTAAAACAGAGAAGGAGCTTCTATTGGGTACATCTACTTCTTCAACATGTGTACTTCACAAACACGTGCCAGCCCTGGGACATCACTCCTTCCAGTTTCTTCATACCTTCTCCCATACACGTGCCATCTCCCATGCTGGGAGAAATGAATGGACAATCTCTCCAGCCAGAGATGGGTCCTGCACAAGCAGCTCTGCCAACATTGCAGAGAAGAGAGGCAGTAAACACCAGGAACCTATTTGCCGTCCTACTGCCTTTCTGAACATGTAGGCCTGAAGCAGGGGATAGGGAAAACAACTGAGAGGATTTGAATCTAAACCTTAAAAGACCGGAATTGCAACCAGCGAGATCAGGCACACCTCTGCCAAACAGTGGGGGCCACCAGCCATCAGCTTTGCAACATTCCCGTTGCCAAATCATTATTTAGGGGAGAAAAAAGATTTCATGAGTTGCCTTTGCACTTCTGTTAGATTAAAAAATATCCTAATGATCATGAATTACATAAAGGCCAAAGCCTGTGGTTAATCAAGCAGAAACAAGCCCAGTGCAAGCCAAGGGTTTGATTAACACTGTGCCAGATAAGCTTATCCTTAAGGCTGCTGAAATTTATCCTTTACTGGTAATGGGGTTAGAAGCAGAAACACTCTGTCTAGAAACAATTATTGTCAAATTCAACAAGAATAAGGTCTGATAATACTTTATTTATAAGCTTATTTCACAGCTCCCAGAAGAACTAGGGATTTAATAAAACAAATGAACCCAATCTAGCTCCTTGGGGCCACAAGAAGCTAAACTATGCTCTGTATTAAGTTAATTTGAAGAAAGTCAGTGGTTTTCCAGTTTTAGATTTGGTTTGGGTTTTTTTTCAACTCTGAGACACAAGCTGAGCCGCTACTGTGGAAACAGACAGCATCTCTTGAGCAGCTTTCTCCAATCCACGTCTTAGCATCACGTTACATGTCATGATAGGTCATACAAGAATATTTCTTGGGAACACTTAAACAGGTTTCAAAAAATGTAAGCAAAGGCCACATCATCCTTTAAATCAGGATGATGTATTTCCTCTTCCTTCCCTTTTGGGTGATGTTGCGGCCAGTTTCTTCACTGCATGACCATCCACAAGACAAAATAACAAAACTCATCCTCACATCAGAGATACAGAAAATAGATATAACCATCTTCATGGTACTAGTTGAAGGTTTTTCCATATATATGTATTTATATAGGCACACACACCTGCAGAAGATTAATTCTGTGCAATGCCTGGACTGTGCTCATACAGAACCTTCTTCCTCTTTTTTCTTTTTCCTTAATTATTTTGCCAAAATTACGCCATACTAGACAGCTCTATAACAAAATTACTCAAAGGCATATATGACATTGGACATAGTTATGAGTACACACATACACCTCTTTCCATGTGGGGCTTCATTTTTGCTGAAGGTACCTTAGTCTTAAATTTCTCTTTATTTCCTTCACATTGTAACTACTTTCATCACCGCTCTAGTGTAAATAAACCCAGATGGATTTCTCAGAGTACCAGGTTCAGAGTACCAGGTTCAAAGTACCAGGTTTCCCACGAAGACATTGTTTTTTAAACACTGCAGCAGAAGGCCACTTTCCTGTGGCAATATTTTTTTTCTCTTTCTCAACAAACACACAAACCCCAGAAAATGGAAAAGAGCTACATGTGCATAACAAAATGAGAATAAGGGTACCATTAGGTCCCTTTTCCTTACAGTTTTCCTCCCCAAATCATGAGGTGTTTGATTCTCTTTTGGCTGCCATATACACTGAAAAATAGTAAACGTCATGATTTCCAAGGGACAATATTTCAGCTAGCTTATGCGCAGTTCACATACCAAGGGATTTTTTTTATCCCACCTCCCACTTAACATTAAGCTTGGACAAGAAAAATGGGAAAATTACTGCGTTCATACTTTGCAAGAAATACTTCCAAGTGTTAAAGGGTGCATATTCACGCAACTAGAAGTCTTCCCTTTTATAAACAAACCCTTCTGTGCTTCTGTGTGGATGATAATATCTTCCAGCCAGCAAAACCACACTGTTCACTGAATTTTTAATTCTACAGAAGAGACAGGAGCAAGCGCTGGCACCCCATCCTGCAGGGAAAGAGGTTTCTTCCCACGGTTACAAAAAAGCATCAATTAAGGTTAAGAGTTTAGAAAACAAGTGTTTATAACCTGAATCTGCTCACCAAGCCCTTTGTAAAACATTCCTTTTTCTGTGAATATTACAGATACGGAAGGGAAACTACAGTTCTGCGATGCAACAGATTAAGTTTCATAATTCAAGTTAGTTGAGAAACACTAAGTGGCACCAGAGCATTTGCTGCATGGACCTGAGGTTCTTTAAAGCTATGAAAATAACTCACCCTTCAAAACAATGCTGGACTTAATGAGTACGTCAGGTTTTCTCACTCACACTCACTCAGGCTCTATTATAGCTGCTGCTACTGCCTAAAAGTCTTAGTCTGGGTTAGGAGCAGCCTTTTGCTCTCTTCCAGTTGTGAAATGGGTACAAAGGAAATAGAACTGGCTACAATGGAGTAAAGGTCTTGCCCTCCCTTGTGAAACCAATGTGACTACACAAAAAGCCCCTGTTTGTCCAGCGGCAATCCAGGTGCAGAGGCAGAGAAATGATGCAAAAGGCCGTGAAAAGAAAATAAAGGGGAACAAGCAAAGAGAAGATGGGAGATGGCCCTCTGGCTGCCTAAAGTTTCTCAACATGGGAGACCTGTCATTTGCCTTTTTTTCCCTCTTTTCTCCCATTCAAAGCTGAGCAAGACCAGAATCAAGACCCCAGTATTTCCAAAGCACTGTGAAAGAAGGAAACAAAGTGATCCAAACATTTTTTGAGCTCTAATTTTCAAGGCTAAAAGAACCCATTAAACTTAAGTAATCATGTCTTACTTGGCAGAGTTTATGCCTTTGATTCTTCTAGATTAAAGTTAGGACCTGACTAATAAAAGTATACCTTCTGCTAGCAAATTCATAATTTATTCTGGAAATTTTATCCTGCAAAGAGGTCAAGTAAAAATCGTAACAACCCTTAACTTTCTGCAACTACAGCACTATCAAAGGATTGCCTTCACATTCACCAGGCTTGCCTCC
Organism: Psittacus erithacus; assembly: GCA_009867235.2. NCBI lineage: Eukaryota > Metazoa > Chordata > Aves > Psittaciformes > Psittacidae > Psittacus > Psittacus erithacus. Next base: position 8,461 of record WYDI02029453.1, on the reverse strand, counting down.
CTACAACAAGCCAGTGCCAGCAATCCAGATCACCAGAGGCAGAAGAAATACACCCAGGTCACATGGTCATAGGTTAGGGGAATTTAAGGAAAAAAGGTAAAAGAACTGTGTTCAAAAAGAATTCAATGTAAATATGACAGAGATCACATGCAAAGCAAGATATTTATCTTACAGTCCCTCCTGTGCAAACGCTGGGGTTTCAGGTCTTTTGTCCTTTTTACCTTTTAAACTTTTTGTTGAAAAGTATTTATTTTCTTTTTCAGACTTCTATTTTAGCCTAATTCAGAGAAATGCCAGAGCCTCACTGAGTGTTTGTCTGTGACTCCCAGACGCAGCTATGGTGTCACCTGCTGTGATAGGAAAGTGGTGGCAGGGAACTCTGCAGGTGGAGTCTCAAAGTCGTCTTGTTTCCTTCGTGGAGCTGCTTTAGCTAAAACCTGCTTATATGCTGTGGAATCAAGCTCCCAGGGGTTACAGTCTAGCTACTTGACAGTCCGCCAAGTGTTGTACATTATTCTTCTTCTGCCTGGACAAGTATCAGTTCCCCAAATGCTCATGAAAGCATCACCAAGAAGACAATAGGGTTAGCACTCGTGTTTGTTTTTTCCATTTCTAAGAAGACTTCCTGGGAAGAAGCTCCAGTCAGCTATTGTCTCTCTCACTAAACGTGTGTTTGAGTCTCCTTGGCTGCTCAAGCTCTTCCGCCTCAATGTTTCAATACTCCTTCCTTTTTGAAAAAAAGAAAAAGATAAGTTGCCTCATTTCCTCTCCATTTATCTTTCATGTTCAGAAAGGTTTCAGACAACACAACACAACTTGAAAGGAATAAAACAAATCAAAATCACCTTCTTCTAGCGCTGTGTTTGTTCAGTAGGATCATGTGAGCTTCTGGGCTTAGAAAAACAGCCAGACAGGTTATTATTAAGAAGAGGAAGTTCCTGAGAATTTATTTGGAAATGGCTCAGTGAGGGGTCTCCTGCTCGTTCACAGAAACCCTGTGCCTTTCGAGGTCTATAGCAGGACTTCCATGCATAGACACACCAAAAGTACTTGCTGTTAGGCTGCAACTTGTGGCAACATATAACCACAACATGCTCAAGGTTTGGTTTTATATCTATGGTGGCAATACCTCAATTAGTGCATTTAACAGTTTACTTTCATTGCTCTTGCCTTCATACGACCAGTTATGGAGTTCGTTTTGTACATCTCAGTTCTTCCATCTTGGGTCTCCATAAAGTTCCCCCATCAGTCTAATGTGAGGTCTCATCAATGTGGATGCTGATACTTCTTCTCTCTTTGGAGAATATTGTCCTCTGTTTTGTTTGTCCATAATAAAAATTAAATTCTTCATCTTTCTGTGTTTTGTTAAATGTTTTATTTAGGGGACTAAGGAAAAACACCCCTAAGAATGCAACATGCAAGAGCTGGTAAGAAAAAAAGAAAATGGCTTTCCTGTGATAAGAGATTTATGTGGCAAATTTGTGTGTATCAGATTACATTTTAATATTCTGACTGCAGAGGTAATCATTAGTAATGCTACTTTAAACATATTTAGCTCCTGTCTACTCAACTGCCCTTTAAGCATACTATCCGTTCATTTCACTGGGAGGCAGGCAGGCAGGAGTCTGATTTACAGGCTCACAACTGGGAAGAAGGATGCTAAAGGCATCCCTCTGTGGCAAAAGGGGTCACAAAATGCTTACGTTAGTGCAGGTCTTTATAAGGAAGAGCAGGGTTTGGATAATAATAAATAGCTGTGATTATGTGGCGTTGCTTTGAAATTTCACAATTATACAACATAGTTTTCTTTGCATCTTTCTCCAAACCTGTCAGTTAAATGACTGAGAAGATAAAGGAGAGCCTATGAGATGATCTAGTTTTTGCTCCAGCCCCTACAAGGCTGATCTGCGAAATTTTTCCATGAGCCCATGTAAGCATCCAATATCCACAAACTACCTCTAATCCTACAGAGTAACTCTCAAATATAATCCAAAGCTGAATTCCTCCAGAGGCTGCCTGCATTTATTGACTACAACTAAATTTCAAGCCATGCTTGCATTCTTCAGTGTGGCTGTCAGAGAAACAAATGCAGGGAAAGCTGCATAAATCCATTTTCTGTCTCCATTTGGGCTGACATGATTTACCAGCTTGATGGAAGTGCAAGATGAGCACTAAATTTCTGCAAAATATTTTCCCACCTAACAGCATCCAACATGGCTTCAAAACATCCCCAACAGTTCTTGAAGCCAGAACAACCTTTCAGAGACTTTTATATCCCCTGCTATTACTCCTGAAGACTACTATACAGTGCAATCATCTCTTCCAACGACATGCTACTTAGGCCGCATCCTGCTCATGCAGCAGCAAAACTTCTTTGTACCCTGGGACACTACTTCTTTGCTATTTATCCTTTCAAGCATCACTGAGCAATCATTTCACCAACAGTTTCACCACAGGTTTTGCATAAACCAGCAGCTTCATACAAACAGGCAGGCTCTTTGTCAGCTAAAAAGCAAATCAGTGAAAAGGATGATAGAGTAAGAACAGGCCAGGAAGTCTGGAAAACTGTATTCACAAAAACCATCAATATGATTCATTGATTCTTTAAAATTTCCAGTGCAAAACCACAGCCACTAGGAGAGACTGTTGTAAAAGTGCATCTTATGCTCTCCGCTTTACACCAAGCTTTACTAACAAAGATGCACCAAACCTTTCAAAATAAGCCAGTCAGGTTGAACCTTCTGACTTCAAAAGTTTTGGTTTAAATGGAGTCACAACTTTTTCTTTACACATCTCAGAAATTCAGCGGTCAGGACATCAAAACACAGGCCTCATTTTACATATTAGTTTCCAATTTTGCTTGCAGACATGTCTCTCTGAGGGACATGTGCCTCAGCTAACAGCCACAAAAACCATAGTGCAAGAGGGGATAGTCTTCTTACCACCTCTTTTGAACCAGTAATGAGGTCAGGTCTTTCTGTAGTAATTATTTCACTTTCAGAAGTACCTCTGTCACTAACAGCACGGTTGAAGATTCAAAGGCATTTTTGAAAATTACTTTTGCTACCACTGGTGTGAGGCAGTTTCCAGAACTGCTGGGTACTAACCACCAGCACCAGGTGGGCGAGCGCTCAGCACCTCTGAAGCCAAGCTCAAAGTCTAAATGCCAACTGAAGTTTTAAAAATTGCAATTTTTGTTTGGGATGTATTAAAAGTATCTGCTTGGTGTACTTCAGAAGAGCCTTCTGCAAGAAAAAAAAGAAAGCGTCAGATCTTATCTCATTCAAGAATGAGTAGTACAGAGCAATGCAAAGAAAGCTGGAGGAGATAAAGCAGCCCTGGCTTCACGACTGAGCAGATACCCTAACATGTTTTTTAAATTCAATTTCCTAGTGTTCCTCTAATTTGTAAAATACTGTATCTTGAAACTGAAAGAAAACAATTATAGCAAAGAAACTTGTAAGATACAAAAGTAGAACTGCTTCACTAGCCAGCACACTTTTTTTTAAAGTTATTTAAATAAAAATAAAAGTCTTATTAGAAGGAAGTAATTAGAACTACTTTTTGTGCCAAACTGCTCTGGAAAATTCATTTTTTAAACATACACTCTTCTTTCCTTGTCTACTGCATACAAATTATATATCTTCTGGTTAACATATTATTCAGTTTGAAATAATTACACACCAGAGAGATGCCCATTAAGCTAATCTTAAAACTACATGTCTAAAAAAAGATCCCAATGATTGTTTTATGAATATAGAATGGCATCAGTTGACAAATATATGGCATAGTCCATATTATTGTGGCTGCTACCAAGAACCACGAGTCAATGTTATGAGCTTGTTTTTGTATTACTCAAGATGACAGGACTCTTGAAGAAAAGGAAAAGCATGTTTTATAATCGTGAGAATTCACGAAGATAAAAAAGAATTAGCCACACAACATAAATACATAATATAAAGAAAATACAGAATATAAGCTATAGTGCATTTTATCAAAAATGTGCACTTAACTGGGAAGAATCCATAAGGTTTTAAAAATCCAACAGCTGCTACAAGATGCAACAATCAACAGAAATACTTGTATTTACAACTAAAACTAACAAGGGACAGAACTGACAAAGAAGTATTTTCTGTTACCATAACCATATTGTTTTAGACTTACATCAGACAAAAGCTATTTCAACAGGAAAACCTGTCTTAGCCAACAGCTGGAAAACTCATAGTCTTATTCTGGAAGGAAAGGAGACTTATTACTTTTTACAGATGTCTTCATTCCCATCATCCAAAAGAAATTAAAAATGAATAGAGAGATGGGCCCCATATGAAATACGGCTTTCACATTCTCCCAAGGCTGCACACACTCACATCTCTGGCACCAATTCAGACTATGCTACTATACATTATGGTGACAGAAACTCAACCTGACATTCTGTGTAACATCCTCAAATTCAGCCTTAAATTTAAATAAACTCCAGACACCTCTGCTATCAGAGAAGTTGGATTTTATTTTTTTAAATTGCTCTTTTGCAGACAGCAACAGTAAAAACCCAGCCAGTGCTCACCTACACTGTTCAGCCCCAGCACCCTGCGAGACCTGGTAAGAGCACGCTCCAAGGCAAGTCTGCTTCCATTTTATATACATGAAAGTAACACCTGCCAATGCCAACTTTTATGCAAACAGCACAGCAACTTTTCAGTTGACCACACTTCCTGCTGCCTAAATATTTAAGGCACGCTAAAGAAAAAGGATGTAGCAAGATTAATAGCTACCAAACCACAAGCTCTTGCTCAGAATTACCATGTAGTATTTTATACTCTTATCAACACTTCGGTTTTATATGTTTGTTTACATTGGTAACTCCCTTGTATCTTGGTGTGGTATCAGCTTTAGACATCCCCATTCTGGTACAAGATGTGCTGAGCAGATTCATGTTTTCTCTATGCATAAGGGAAGTTGGTGATAAATTCAGATGAGGGCCTTCCTTCTTCATTCACTTTGAAGCCAACTTCTTCCTCCAACAAATCCCAGTGCTGCTTCTCACTGGGCTGCTTCAGTTTACGATTTGTCACCACTGCTTGGGCATACCTCCCAAGGGATTATCACAAACACACCAAGCCCATCTCCAAAATCTGCAGAAACTTATTTTGTTGCAGATCTTGGGTGTGTTTCACAGCAAATATGGCCTCAATATTCTTCTTGCCACTCTTCCTCTCCACTGTTTCCCTTGGGTTTGGTAGGACATTGTTTGAAAGCAGCTTGTAGCTGGGCCCTCCTGCTCTCAGATGTAAAGCAGCTGAAACTCAAGAACAGGAGGAAGGAATTGCTGTGGTAGAGATCAGTGAAATACATACAACATGAGGACCTTTCTTCTACAGCTTCTGAGGAAATCCCATGATGAGGACAATTAGAATGGCAAAGGAACTGCTGTACTAATGAAATACCCATGGGCACTGCAGCAGCACAGCAATTATGTACCATGAAACCAAGCACGCATGCTGCAGCTATTCCATAAGAAAGGCATCTACCATATAATTAAAATACTTATCTCTAAAGGAATGAGAGAAATGGGAGCCAAATTCTGATACTGGCCCTAAAAATGCAGTGTGACCAAGGTAGCAGACTGGTGAAGTACCACTCTTCTAGAAGGAAGTTTAAGGCAGAATTCACATTTTCAAGATGCCTTGATTTTGGCATTCAGAGAGAGGAGCACTCAAATCCTACATAAGTCCACATGGACATCAACATCTTCCCCCATTCCTTCAGTCTGTTTTTGATCAAGAGGCTGATGGAAGCAGCTATTAACATAGTTTTCTGCTCAGCACATGATTTGTTCTGTAGTTCAGAAAGTTTTTTAACTTCCTAGAGATCAATTTCTTCTATTGAATAATTATGATGGCTGAATCAAGACTTTTGTGTGGGCTACAAACACCTTTCACATGTAGGCTGGACTCAAATAAAGCTCAAGGAAACTGGGAGTGATGCCTGTCCTGTGGCCATTCACTGGTTTGCTTGAGATCTCCGTCAAAATGGTAATGTTTGATTTGTACCACAAGCTGAATAAATGGACAAGGAGGCTAACATAGCTTGCCATCCTGCTTTGGATCGAAAATTTCAGGTTTTTGAGGTAAACAGATGATTTATTATGCTTCATATTCAAATGGATATACATCCCTCCTTCACAGACTGTACACTTGGATTAATCTGCTTGACTTCCCTGGATTAAATCCTCCTGTGCAGCACATACAGGTTTGTTTCACAGGATTTCTGATTTTTTTTATATTTTTTTAAACCCAAAGATGCTGAAACAACCATTGGCTGCAGTCTATCAAACCTCCCATGCAAGGTATAGGAAGCAACACCAGGTAGATGTGCATGCATTTTGATATATTATAACACTGAGCAATGCCTCCAAGGTCTGATCCCTGAAATGCTAGAGTCTGGTTTGGTTTGTATAAAACATGATTCCTCATGAACAATAGAACAGCTGTGTCACTTTTACATATAGTTTTTCCAAGAGTTCACAGCTTCGTTTTCCCTTTATACACAACTGATCTGCTAATTCCAACCTGCGCAGGAGCATGCCTTCACCATTTTCCTTTTGGGTTTTTTATGCAATGTTTGGCTTTGGAATATTTTTTTCAATATCCCTTTGTAGGAAATGGCATAGTCTCTGTTTAAACCCTTCCTTCCTCATTAAAAATATGGCAGCATAAAAGCCCTGTGGTCTTAGCACATTACATGATCATTTTGCCTTCTGCAAATGAGGGTGTTCACTGAGGGTCACAAGAGGGGTAAGAGACACTCTAGCTGATTCTCTGTTTCCTGGCCATAGCTGGAAAGCTAACTGCTAAATACCAGGTCTGGTAGAAACTGTAATAAATAAGTAAACAACCGTGATTGTATTTTAAAAGCACACACAAATCAAGAGCTCATGTCTCCTCTGCATCTTTAGTTCAGACAGTCCTCTTTGATATGTGCAGTTGAAACACTTGTAAAGGATGGTGGGACACTGGCACAGGTTGCCCAGAGAAGCTGTGGATGGCCGTCATTGGAAGTGTTCAAGGCCTGGTTGGATGGGGTTTTAAGCAATCTGGTCTAGTGGAAGGTGTCCCTGCTCATGGCAGGAGGGCTGGAACTAGATGATTTTTAAGGGTCCCTTCCAACCCAAACCATTCTGTGAATGAATGTGTGATCTTTCCTCCTCCGAATCACCACAAAACCCACCAGCTTAGATCAGCTGACAATCTGGATGATTTTTAGGCTCCCCCCTTCAGACACACCAAATGCAACCCTGATATCTGGATACCTCCCTCCAGTCACACTCACAAGCCGTCACTAACCTCAACATACTTGTGTCAACTGCTGGTTCCCGGGCTTAGAGCAAAGAGACTGATAAGAGCACAAGCAGCAATGGCTTAGACTGTAAACTTTACAGTCACATCTAAAATTCCAATTTTCTGATCAATTTCATATGGTACCTGCCCCATTCATTGCAAAGCTCTGAATGTTTGTGGCATGGTGAGCTAGAAATAGCAGGTAAATGCAACCCCTAAGAACCAGATCCTGTCTTCTGTGTCCGCTACAAAATGTAAAGCCCGACAAAACATATGCCATTTATGGGAGAAGCTCCCAGATGGCTCCTGCTGCCACCTTTTTCTAATTTCCAGAACTGCTGAATGCCTGCAATCACAACTAAGTACAGCTGGAGCCTGGCTGGAAATCTGGGGGGAGAATTAGAATGGCCAGGTCCCTGAATAGTTAAGCACTAGATGTGTCAAGCCCCAAATTAATATCCCTAACTCCTCATGCATGAAATAAAATACCAGCACTTATCACAGTATCTTAGTGGGAAAATACCAGCATTTATCACAGTATCTTAGTGGGAAGATCATCTGCTGATTGTTGCCTACACGGCATTATGTAGCTTGACAGGTATACAGGAAATCTCAGAAGGTAAAAAAAGCCCAAACCCAAACAATAGATCTGGGGTTTCCTACTGAATCAAGCCAATGGCAAGCAAAATGCTGCCTTTGCACCCTAGTCTTCCTCAAGCATCGGCAGTGAGTTCTGGGGTTTAGATCCACGAACCTTTTCAGCGAACACTGTAAGCTTATGTGGTAAAAAGTTGCGTTTGGTTTGTGGCATCACCTTTGTCTACAGCAGTGAACAGCTGCTGGTAGCTGTGAGGTTCCCAGCTACTTGATCTACTGGACGGGGAGCAAATATGGAAACAATGGAGTTTAGTTCAGCAGGTAAACACTGGCAGTAATTAGAAACCCTTCCCATTTACCTCTGGTTTCCCTTATTCCAGCTTTACAGCCCCAGCCCCTTTCGTCCTCCTGCAGGATATGTCTGAGCTGCTCAACAGAACATCCAAGGGAAGAAAAACACATTTTCTGTAGTTTAATTCTAAAAAAAAGAGGGAAGGGAAGGGAAGGGAAGGGAAGGGAAGGGAAGG
>WYDI02029452.1:123036-157854 GCA_009867235.2 Psittacus erithacus | reverse complement strand
CATCCCTCCGGGAGCCGAGGGAGGAGGTGGGGGGGCAGTGAGTGGGCTGTGTGGCAGGCCTAAACCACGACACACTGCTAAAAGAATAAAGCCCACAAGCTTCATGCTTGGTGTTGACAGATGTAAATAATAAACCTAACCAAAAGCATACATGAATATTACCCAAAAATCTAGAAAGATCAATACAGATATGCAGGATTCCTTCCCCCATATCTACCAGTTGAACTAGGGCAAAAATCAAAATAAAAGCCTGGAAAGCAAATGTTAGTCCCAGTGTTTACATTCCTACATAGATCAACTACAAATAGCAGAGGACAATTTTTCCCCTTGCTGTCACAATCAACCATTTTATAAATGCAATGTAGGTGTTATTGCAAAAAAATCTTGTATTTTGCACTTTTCAGTCAACAATTTAGTCTTAAAATACAATTCCTACCAAAGGGCAAACTTCTAAAAATTCCCACCCAGGGAAAAAAAGTCCTGGCAAAATTGGGATTACATAATCCATTGGAGGGAGGGTTTTTTTCGCAGCAATAGCAAGATTTAATCCAGAATGAGATGATACTTTTATACTCCTACTGATCCAGCAGACAGAATGTTATCTTGTCAGTTTTCCACAGTCTTCACAGAAAGCAGAATTCTTTAAGTTATAATCAACTCTTCTTTTTAACTGCTTCAACATATCAGTGTTTATTTTTTTCTTTTGTTTTTTTCTAACAGAATAAAGTTATTTAAATTTGCAAAAAGTGACTTTAAATGATCCACCAGTATCTTAGTGTACAATAAAGAAAGGTACCATATACAGGTCAAATGCATTGTCAATATCACATTTTATCCAAAGGATTATAAAACAAGATCGAGCTTGCTCTACAGAGGAAGTTTAGCTGATATTGTTGATTCTTCATTCACCCAGGCAACTTCTCAATGTTTCATTCTATTCATGCAACAGCACTTCTCAATGCATAAATGAATTACAGAACCAAAATACTCTACTGCTTTCCCTTCGTTACGCTTAACTTTGGTCTGTCAGCAACTTGGACCTCCGTTTAAGCTTACCTATTAGAGCCTTTTCTTACCTGATAGAGCCTCCAGCACATGCCAATTCATACAGGGCTGTCCCTACATCTAAGCATGATATTTAAAAAATGCATGTAAATACATGCCTGGTTTTCACTTTGCATAGTTTTGCTATCTAACAGGACAACAAACCAGACATAATTTGGTTCTGTTAATTTAAAATATAGCACACCCAAAGGGCTTTTTACATGCATCTTGGTCTTGATTTCTTAATTAGACCATTTTGTCACAACTCTTTATTATGTTTTTAATTATTTTTATTTTATTATTTTGGGAGGACATTCCTGTTGCTAGATTTCAGTGTTCTTAGCATTTTTTTAAATTTATTTATTTATTTCTTTAGCAGCCTTGCTAGTTTTATTAGATGGAAAAAGCAGACTGGGATACATCATCTTGCACTGGACTTTGAAACCAGACTCCAATTAAAGTAATTAAGTACATGCTATGAAGAAAGCCAAGGATTAGAGCTGTTGACTCCTTTAATTTACTGATTAGCCAGGAAAGGAGAAGAAGCAGAAGAAGCTGTATAGTAAGAACACCTGAAGATTACAGCACTAAACACAGTTAGACATACAAAATACTACCAAAACCAGAGAAACAGAGAAGTGGTCTTCTGCAGAGGGAAGACCCTTGACTAAATACATCACTCTCTGCTGTGAAAAAAACCTTTGTATGTCCTTCAAAGAATATGACTGAGCTTGAAAAGGGAATAGAAAGCATCCAACATCTTAACCTTACACACATACTTTGACACTGGAAAATATTTGCTATTTAGTGCAATTCAGAGGAAACTTCATCTGAGGTTTATTTAGGTGTTCAGAACTGAGGAATAACACAGAAATATCTCAAAACAAATTAGAACTCCTCAACAGTAAGCTCCAAGACATCTTTGCAAAAAAGAAAGCTTGTTAGATAAGCCAGTGAATTCCTATTGGCACCTGAAGTTATATCGTTAGCCGCTCTTTTTAACATTCACATGGCCCAATCCCAGAATTACTGGTATACACAAAGAAGATTTAAAAAAGAGCATCCTTGCTATGAATTGGTGTACTACTGCATACAGACTCCAGGACTTTTCAAAAATGTTGTGAGCAAAGTTTTTCAAATGTACTTGCTAAAGACAGTACTAGAGGCACAAACATCTTTTCTTGCTGCTGTATTCTCTTACTCTACATGCTTCCTAGTTGGCAAAAAGAATGAGTATAGAGAAAGCACATTTGTCACAAATAGGAAGGCTTGTTATCCCAGTCTTCAGTGTTCATTTGTTTTCTTGTCTTTCGATTATAATTCAACCAGACCAAATGATCCTTTAGAAAGGCATCTGTTAGTTAACTCATATTGGGCAGGACAAATCATGCTCTTCAAGCACAATCTCATTTTATTAACCAGAATAGCTCTAATCAGTCAGAGACAAGAAAGGGGAGAAAGGTTTTTACATGCAAAATTAGAAGATATATGCTCTACCCTGGATTTAGCTTGTTATCTGAAGGCCATGCAATAAATCATGAATTTAGAGGAGATGTAAAGAATCATCTTTGTACTTGCTTGAATCTGAAAGACTCATAAAAATTTAATTGTAGCTAATATTCATGAGTCAGGAGGCCTCAGGACACAGTCCAGTGGAAACAATTTGTGAGTCTACAGTCAAATTAATTCCACAATATTGTTTGGAATTACAGAAGGTAAACAATTGTGCCAGCTATTCTCTGCTTAGAAAGCTGATCGAAATTAGACAAAGCATGAGCAGGATGAAACAAGATTCAGAAGAAGCAAGGATTAATATCTTGGGCAGTTCTACAGTGCCAGAATTAGATGTATTGAATATTCTTCCCTTCTCCCTCCCCTTGCTCTCCCACCCCCAATATAAACCAGACATTCATCTGCTGGCCATTTTAGTAGTTCATATAGATGCAAATGCTGATCACTGCAATGAATTCTACTCTAGCTACAGCAAGTCTTTAGGGTTGCTTCTAGTTGGAGAAACAGTCTTAGTATTGCTGTAACATACTGCAGGAAGATTACCTGCTCAATCGGCACTGGAAACTAGCACCATCAGCTCTTCATTCCCACCACACAAGCTTCACAAAATGTATTGATATCTTTTAATTTTGCATAGAAAATTACAGCTGAATAATAAACCTAATTAAGAGGACATGACTTTTCCCGAGATGCAAATGCACTTTTTGTGTGTGTATCGATTTTGGTGGGGTTTTTTGGCTGGGGAGGAAAGGGAAGTGTTTAGGTTTGGGGCTTGTCAGGTTTAGGGTAGTTAGGTTTAGGTTTGTGATTTGGTTGTTGGTTTTTTTGTTATTGTTCTTTGAGGAGGGATTATCCCTTAACATGGAGAGCAAGGGCAGAGAATTTTAAACTTAATGGAAAATAACCTGAGAAACTATCACCAGTGACATGACCAGAGAATTATCTCCACTGGGACAAACAAGTGGGTGGGGAACAAACCTACCACTCAACACTCCCAGCTTCCACAGTATCAGAAAATTAGTGGAAAAGCAGTCATTCCAGGAAAGTGTATTGATTTAACAACAGAAAAGACCTGCCTGTAGAAGAAAACTGGAAAACCATCTGACTTAGTTCAATTATATCCTTCCACAAGACAGAGAAGACTAACAAAATATGGCTTAAAATGTAATCTAATTTCTGGAATTTCTTCCTTCAGCCTATACTATGAACTGAATTTCTCCTTCAGTTAGCCTGAAGTTCAGAGGAGAGTTCCAGAACTTCTATATCTTGAAACTGGACCTCATTGCCCTTGAAAGTAATATAGGTTTTGGCATCAATTTTTATTTAGAGAAGATAAAGTCCTATAGAGGTAGCACATGGGTTGTGATAAGACCCAAAAGTGCTGTAAACTTAAAGAAAAAGAAATGACACAGCTATCAGTTGGCACAACAGCCATATCTTTTGAAGTCATTCGTTGGCATCCATGGCAAAGATGGCAGCAGACCTTTCATTCATATTACCCACTTGGGCACCCTGTAAATCTAGTCATATTACAGACCTTGACATGGTTTCCACATAAAAACACCTTTTCCAAGCATTTATTGCTCAGCTGATTTGAGAGGCCTGTAAACAGTCCTGACCAATAGTACACTAATCACTACTGCTTTAGTTTCAAGGAAACACATCTTAATGAAGAAACACATTTCAAGAACTGGGTATTTTTAAAGTCAGCTTTAAGATGTCTTAGTCACCCACTGCCATTTATTCTGCCTCTCCTTTTCTGTTTAATGACATAAAAGTGCTATCATAGCAGCAGTAAATGCAGGGGGAATACATTTTTTTTTTCATTACCTCTCATCACTCCAGTTGTACAGCTTAGGCAACTCAGCAACAGAAGCACATCAATAAAAACAAAAGGGGAAGAACTTGAAGGAACACCTAGATGCTAGAAATGTCTTTCCTGATGTCTTGCTGTCATTTCTGCAAAGCACTGGAAAAACTAAGCCAGCACTATTTCTACAGTTCTGGTCATCTGCCTTAAAGAAATGGGAACAGAGGCTGACGAAGGCTAGAAAAAGAAGACAACTCTTATGGGTCAAAGTAATTTGTACTGCAAAAATAAAACCTGCAAATGATTTTTTCTGCACTATATCAGTAACTACAACACAAGACCACAAACATGACTGAAATTAAGCTGTAATATAAACAGGTTCTCTACCGATGCAATAGTTTTTAATCAAAGCATTCAGCATAGTAGTGAAAGGAACTTCTCTGTCTAAACCAAGATCCAGCTTAACATTGATTGGTCCAGTTTAATGTAAATATTTCTAGAACATGGTATTACAGGTAAGATCTTCTGATCCAAAATCCTTATTAAAATTATAATGCACTGGGGAGCATATTATTATCCTACAGTGAAATCCTCTTAGTAAGATGAAGCTCTTCAGACAGAAACTGTGAGAAAGAGTGAACAATTTCACCTTTTCTGTAGCACCATTCCAAGGCTTGCAGTTCTTCCTCAACAACTGGCACAATGCAGAGTAGATGAAAGATAAATGCTAGAGAGTAAAAAAAATTACTTGGAAAGATACAACTGTACTGATAAACAGAACACCAAAACTTTAGCAGCACCAGCTTGATTTATATTTTTTCCTGGAAGACCTTTAACAAGAGTTTTAAATGCCTTTAAAAAAAGGCTCAAGCATCATAAAATACATGTCATTTCCTTTCCTGAGTGTACTAGTGGTTCTACAAAGTGGACACACTGACCTAACTGATTTTGGGAAGCCTCATCTTGAGGACATGTTTAACAGAAGTGCAGATTGGGATTAGTGATTTTGTAATGATTATGTGCACTCATTACTTGTAGAATGAGCCATTCTACTGAAGGTTTATAGATGGCTACAGCTAAAAACATAACACAAGAGCTATCCTCTTCAGATTAAGCAAATTTTGCATGAAAATATTCCAGCTGATAACAGAAAGAGAATGCTAATCAACGACTGCATCAGAAACACTACACAACTGGAGGGGGCAGGGGAGTGAAGAAGGGCATGTCTTTGTTTTGTTTTGTAAAAAGCAAGGCAAGTCTTGCATTTGTCTTTGCAGTTATCCATCATAAACCTCTATTTTACAAAAAAGCATTTAAAAAACAGTTTGAGAAATTTTTCAACAAAAGACACTTAAGTCTTCACATTATGTTCATGTGTGTTTGTGGAAACCTGTTGCACTGTGCCTAGCTGGGATTTGTATAATATTTATTGATTTCATGGTCTGCAACAACTTCAGTGTTTTGCCTTTTTCCTCCATCCTTCTGGAAACTCCCCATTGCTTTCCCAAACTACCTCTACTGAAAGGAATATCCCAGGTTTGAGGCTTCAGTTTTCACACAGCAAATTCAAAAATCAGGATGCAAAAGGATGTTCAGCCCAAATGAGTTTGGATCTAAGCACATACCCCTTCTTCCTTACCAAGGCAAGCTGAGGTCAAGCCAGCATTGCTCACGTGACTCTACAGAAATCTGTGATCAGATCTTTGGAAATATTTATTATGTTTCTGTATCTTAAGTGTGTAATCATGAACTTTCTAGTGGCCACACTGGCAGTTTTAATTCTTAGAAATTAAACCACGCATGCGATTGAGCCCTTGAGAGAAAGCACTGAAGAATTTAAAGCCACTGTTTGATCAGAAATCAAGCAGTTGTAACGTGCTACACAGTAAATTTTGAGGTGCAGTATTTTTTGCAAACTGAACCATTACATCTGAATTTTCTCCTCATTTCTAACCCTTGCTCTCCTGCTGATAACCTCATCTTTCCCATAAGAGCTAGCTAACAGCATGCTTTATTAGTGACTTCCCAGCCCAGATGCGTAAAAAGAAGACTAAAGGTAAACTATTGTACTTAGAGAATGAATTAATTCTGCAATAAACCCTCAAGTTTTGGAATAGTTTCTATTTTAGGATGAAATGTGAAGACAAGTGAGACTTAGGTGGTAAGAGCCCATAAAAAAAAAGATAATAAAAAAACCAAAACAAATGGAGCTACACTTCCATTCTGCAGTACAAATAGGTGTTACTATTTCCTCTGGAAAAAAAGTGATAATTTGTAGGGATGTTAACCTCTTGGAAGCATGTCAATATTTTTACAACATTCACTGTTTAAGACTTGCTTATGCATGATGTATAGCATAGGCAGTTGATTTTCCTATAAGTCATAATTCATAGGACAAACAATATGAGGGATATTAATGGAAAGAGGTCAACAAGGTTATTTCCTTTTGGTGGCTTTCTGCAGAATTAAATAAGTGAAACTCATAATTCAGCAAATTAGTTACCTGGAACTATTTTGTCATTGCAGAATTATTTGCTAAAGCTTACCTATTAGTGATACGTGCAGATTCTATGCTTGAATGAATTAATGGTGCTTAACTTTATTTCTCCTTTCCTCTTATGTGTGGCGGATGTAGATACTAGCAGTTTTGAAAAGGCAGCTGACTTCTTTACAACAGATCATGACAACAGAATTTAACAGCTGATATAGATTCCCCCTCTCCATTAATTTCAGGACTAAATTCCAGTTTAATGAACTAGTCAATAAACTATTTTGATGAAAAGTATTTCAGTGCTTTACCAGCATTCCCTTGCTCTTGTGATTAATGCAATTATAGAACTGTTTCCTTTTCACTTTCCCAAGTTCCACATAGACATGTTTTGAAGACAAATTAACTAAAGGTTACTGCTGCATGAGAACTACAGCTGTTCAGCAGATGCTGAGTGTCCTAGCTTTTCTTTGGCTGTTTTTATTTCACATTTTGAAATGCAACCTGTCAGAGTATTTCATAGCTTTCATTTATACAGCTTAATTTTGAAGGCTTCTGAGTCAATACGCTTGTAACAACACTTTTCCTTGGTTGGAAGTGGGGGAAGTATTTCAACAGCTTTTCTGTTACATCAGCTGAAAATAAGACGTTAGAATAATCTGTAATAGCAGATTAGGTTTCCTTCCTATCTGACTACATACATGGTAACTAATGTAGCCAACTCCCCTTTAGAAGGGCTTTGAAAAATGCTGTTGCCCCCCTTTTAGAGATAAGAAGGTGGAAGCAGAAGAGTCAAGAGTTTAATCAAGCTTTCACACCAGTTGGTGACCTATGCTAGGCAGGGTCAGAATCAGACAGTGTTTACATGAGACTATTGCAACAGAGTTGGTACCAATTGCATAAGCAGATGCTAACCCATGCAGCAGTGAGTTTCCAAAATAATGTATTTCCGTTTAGTTGAAATTGATTTAAGTAGATTTAAATTAAAGCAAAACAATCCTAGTGTCAACAAAAACAGTTTACTGAGATTCATCAACTAGAGGGGGAGGAGTTGGACTATACCTTTGAAGTGTTGCAATTCCACTCCCCCTCCCCCATTTAAACAAGACCTCAAGCACCAGAAGCAGCAACCCAGCAATCTAATTAACCTGCAGATTTTCACCCACTCATGAAAGACTATAAATTGGAATATTTAGACAAACACCTTGATACAATACACAAGTAGTAAAAGAGGAAGCTGAGTTTCATTTTAAACTTCCCCCCGACCCTTACACTTTCAGTGTACAAGAATAGTTCATTAGGACAAGTCAAAACATGGGTAATTCAAGCTTGAAAACTTTGCTTACAGAGACCTTAAGGGGCTTTTCAACTCAGTGAATGAATTGCAGCAGTAAGTAACATTGCATTAAGCAGCATATTATGCTTTTTTCCGTTTATAACCATGCATAAAAAAGCGCTTCAGAATAACAGATATACAAAAAGTCATTTTGTTAGAACAGCCTAAGAACTATTTGGATTTGCTTCTTAGTAGCTATAACCAAAAATGTTATAGGCTTTTGGGTTCATCAGCATTTTTGTGTTTCACCCACAAATTTCAATACAAAATTTTATTGCTTCTCTGAAAACAAACTAAAAGTTGCTGACAAAGTGGGCTGGTAGCGCAAGTGAAAAAAAGGAGAAAAAAAAAAAAGAGGGGAAAAATGGCAAGCAGGTGCTGGTAAAACGGCAGCATCAAATGTGTGAAACAAAACTGAAAGTGATCGGACTTGAGTGGAGCAGTAGACTTTTGAACTACAGAGCAGAAGCAAGACAGAGTCACATTGTTGGCTATGAACTTTGGGGTAGAACCTTTACTAACTCACCTTGTTAAGCCAACCAAAAAGTTTGTGGGGTCAACCAAAAACTTCACATAACTTCAACCTAGTCTCTCTCCCTGTATTAGTTCATCAGACAGCAGGAGGAGGAGGCAAGGCAGGCTTCCAATGTCAACATGAACAGTATGCTTTGTGTGAATGGCAAGGAGATTTGTTTATGTTAAGAGGAGCAACAAGGGGAAAAAATCGGACACAGAAACACTATTTGCGTCAAGATTTTTGTTACTATGTATTTAGCTTTATCTTAACCTGAAACAAATTATTTTGTGTTACTATAAATACCTGCAACGCTAGATAGCTCAAGACTGATCTCTGAGAAGGATTGGGGAAGGAGAGAAGGCTGCTCTAGACAAGTATTGTCAAATAAATAACAGAATAAGTTGCCTAGTTTATCTTGTTTCTTCTGCAGGGCGAGTGAATTAAACTGTCAATAGCATCGGTTTGCTGGTAAGAACTGCCTATGCATTAGATTATTCCTTAAACACCGTTGTGTCAGCATACACACAACTCCCATTTTTACAGGGATTGTATAAAGTTAAAAACTAAATACACATAACACGCTACACTGGAATATGATCTTCTGCTATTTTATAATGTTCTGTGGCATACTACAAAGTGCACAGAAGAGACTTTCTTCCCAAGAGAGCTTCTAATCAATAACTTTGACAAAAAAGCAGAGCAGATACTGCTTCAATAATTCTTCTTTTCAGTGCTGCATCACATTTAGTTACTGGGCAAATCCTGAAGGGGCAAACAAGTCATTGCATATGTCCTGTAGACAGTGTTTTGGGTAACTGAAAAACCAAGTTTAGTAAATTGAAAATCCTGTCAACTTTAAGATTACCAGACTGCACATACTTTCAGATTCATAGTTTCCTATATATTTGCAGGCCATTCCTAAACATTTAACACAAATCAAGTTAAGGCAAAGAGCAATTTACAGCATTGACATGTGGCAGGTAATTAACAGACTGCCCTGTCACTTCTTAACCATCCCACCCCTGAGGATGTATGAAAGCCAAACCACTCTTATCTTCTTGCTATTGTATTAAAGGGAAGAGGGATCAGATGGCAGGAACACTATAGCTGCTGTCTTCTGTTTGTTACACTCTTCTCCTTCCTAGCCTGGATTTCCTGCAACTGACATTTCTAACCATTCAGCAGGCATCTATTACCTTCTTAAAAGCTAAGACAGAGGAAGCACTTGCACATTACTAAGTACAGAACCCACAAGATTAAAAGCTGCTCAGCATATAAGAAGGTCAGTTACCAAAATCACAGAAAAGCTGCAGTTACCTCAAAGAAGTAAGATGCTTTTTCTTAAGATGCAAAAACTCAGCTGAAAGGACCTAGCCAATGTCTAGTGTGAAACTACTTTATTGAAGTGTTTCTTTACTAGGAAACAACCTGCAGCCAGCTGTGGGGACATCTGTCCAAATAACCTACTGTCCTAATTGTAGCAGAGATGAGCAAGCGTTCTTAAAACACATGAAAATAAAGCCAAGGCATGCTCAGTGTAAACTATGTTTTATTGCTTTTAAACATACAATAAAGACATCTATGCTCATTTCATTAATCAAGTTGACAGCTTTAGGACCCTGCAGGGACTATGTAGCACTTCATAAAAAATGGTTATCCTACAGTCATAATCCACCTATGATACTACCTTGAAAATCTAGTATTACTACAACAAATCATGTAGAGATACAATAAGGGTAGCAGAAAACCCAGTAGCTGCAACAGAAGCAACGCCAAAGTTTTTCATTCTTCCTCTCCCTTCTCTTGACTTCTCCCCTAAAACCCCCAAAAATTTAACTCTGAAAAATGCAAGTATTATTTTAAGAGGGCAAATTATTAGTGACGCAGGTAAAAAGCTTTCAGAGTGCACTGATAGCTATAAGAAAGAGTAATTTTTCTGAGAACCAATTCCAGTGCGCTTCAAAAACCCTCGTGCCAACAGGGCAAGCATTGATTACAGAACTGTCCTGTCATTCTGCAGTCACGTACACACCACAGCCTGAAGGTGGAAATTCTAACTCAACTGGCAAGTTATCATAGTTCAGCTATTTAGTTTGATTCCAATATATCTGCATTACAGATTACAGTCTGTGAAGCTGGTTAGTAGCAACAGTAACAGCTGAGCATGCGGTAGGTTGAGGGTTCCAGCCAGACTGATGCAAGAAAAACCATGGGAGAAGTCAGTGCCACCAGTGAGCTTGGTTAGACCCTTTCTGTTTTTATACAGTTGCTTGGCTCCAAACACCTCCCCGGCTTCTTTGGTGCCTGGAAGAGATTCATTAGCCTCATTTCCCTCATAGGCTAGATCAAAATACTTACAGCTACTGTTTCTCTAATGACAGATCACACATGACTCTTAAGCAACTTTCCTCCAAAACTTTTTTTCTCCTTTCAGTGGGCTGGGAGTAAAAAAGAGCAACAAAATGAGCACTTGTGTAGGCTATACAAATGCAGGTAACATTTGGAAATCACACACAGAAGTCATCACTGGTGAATTTGGTATTTTAGCCAAGCCACAAAGGATACTGTACCATATCTATGTTTTCTACTTCAGGACCTTCACAACCATTTACAGAATTGTCTTCAAGTTCCATTAGCCATCACTCATTCACTGTCATTATCTGACAATCTCATTACTTAAAGCTGAAATATTGTTAAATGTTATCTTTGCGGTTAAGAAGGATCAGAGTTCAGAGACCTGTGATAGGTTCAACTGGGACCTTTTTGTACCTGTTGCAACCTCAGAGACACACAGGTCTGAGTTTTGTTTCTCAGCAGTTGGAGCCTACTTACACAATATTTGTAAGATGCCATGACAGAACAAGGTCAATTTAGTATTTGCCAGTTTGCTCAATCACGATCTGTGTCTACTTTTTCACTAAGGCAGAATAGTCCTACCGATGGGCTGATCTATAGCTGTTGATCCCACAACAGGGGTTAACAAGACAGGTCCATCACAAGAAAAACTACAGGTAGACCTATTTTAAGAAAAGATACTTGATTTCAGATTCAGAGGCTGTTGTATACAACCTATTATTAGTTTCTGATTCCCTTCTTGTAATTCATGGTTCTTTCTCTTAAAACAGTGTATGAGGCATGAGTGTAAAACGTTTCAGAAGCTACTTTGCCCCTAATGATGCCTTTGATCCACTGGAGTTCACACAACACAATGGAAAAAAAAAAATATATAACTTTCTTGCTGATTTGACTGTAAATAGAGTTGCTAGGGCAAGGCATGCCTAGGAGGCATGTCTCCTGCCTACAATTAAAATGTTGGTAAGTACATAACTAACACAGTAATATCTAAGAATTCTAACATAAAGACATAATAAAATAACATGGGTGGACACAAAAAACTGACAGTCTGAAGTTCCCTGCTAAAGATCTTGGTGTATTAAAGAAAAGATCTAGTAACTACAACTATCAGTGCTGTTGAGGAACCTAAACCAGAATGAGGACAAAAAATAAAGGAAGATGAAGTTATGCCTTCAAGCCTAAGCCATCTGTTCAATAAATAGAGCTAGTAAAACTGCAGTGTCTATTGCATACCATAATTTAAGGGCTCAATCTGCATCTAAACATCCTTCTCTTGAGAATGTCTGTAGCAATGTGGAAAGCTTCAGGTGAGGTTTTAATTTATATGAAGAGTGCAACTCTTCCAGTTGTCCCATTACCATGTTTTGTTTCGTACTACAGAGCAGGCTTAGAGTTTATGAGCTGAACTGATTTTGCACTAAACAAAACTTAAGAAGAAATTTAACCACTTGCTCATAGGCATTCTATCCATACGATCATAAAGAGTCAAATAAAATTCCTGCAAATACAGGCACTGCGATCAGCAGGTCTGCAGCACCAAAGTGCGAAAGTATTCTCATGTGCTCCCCTGCTAATCCGACTATCCTATGCCACTTGCTATCCAGCTTGTTTCTGCTTCTATGTTACTATGTTGACATCTACTTGGAGTGCCCGTGTGAAACAGGTTTGCTCTGAAGGTCAATGGCATTCAGAGAAAAGCAAAACAATAAATTTTGTTCTATTAGTATTAATAGCAAAACAACAATTTGTTTTTTAAAAAGGAAATCTGCACAAAATCATTGCTGCACTGTACCATCACTAGCAACAGAAGATATCTTGCAATAATCATAAACACACTATGAACCAAAGCCGGAGTTCCAAGACCTTTCAGGACAACAAGCTGTTGATAACTTGCAAATCTTCTTGCATGCTATTGCCTCTAAAGCAGAGCTTGCCAGAAAACACACCTAGCAGCAGAAGATAACATGTCAGGTAATACAAATGTTCTGTCCTAAAGTAACAAGACAACATACTAGAGGCACTCAAGAATTAAGTACATTGCCAGAAAAAGGAAAAGCCCATAGGCTTTCTTTTGCAGGAAAATTATAACTTCTGATCGATTACTATTGCTCCATCGGCACAGAGAGTTGCACTGTATGCATTATAAGCTTTGTTTAAGTATGTTCCAAGAAAGTTCAAACAATTTAATGGTTAAACAGGAAGGAAAAAAAGGAAAAAAAACAAAATCAAAAAGCAACAAAAAACAACAACATAAAAAAACCCACAAAAAAACCCAAAGAAAACAAAAAAAAAACCAAACAAACAAAAAAAACCCCACAAAACACACCACACAGAAAAGAATGCCTGCTTACATTTAAGTTTGCATGTAGAAGCACACAGGCAAAAGATGTGGTATAACATAGTATTGCCTGTCCTCAGTTTTCTTCTCCTAATGCTGCAGTGGAGAAGACATCCTGATGTAAAAAAACAAAGGAGGAAAATTACTATTAAGCCACTTGACTGTTACTTCCTTTAGCATAAAGGTCCTGTGTACCATGTATATCCCAGGAGAAGTTTTCCTTCAAAGTCTTCTAAATGTTTGTTCACAGCACTGGGCTTTAAATCTAAACATTTAGGTTTCCAAAGTTCTCCCTGAGGCCTGTTTAGTCTTGTATGCTTTTCAAATAAAGACCTCAATTTGTTGTTCTCATACCCAGTATGTTTGTCTGTGTCTCCTAAATGGAGCCAGCAGCTTCCCTTTTCATTTTATTGCTCTGCTTTAAAGTAGCCATTTTCACTTATCTTCAAATTCTTCATTTTCTTTTCATCACTCTTGATGCTTATCAATAGGAAGTATTTGAGTTTTTGATGACTCTGGTGGGCCAGTAAAAGGGATTTCCAAGCAAATAAGATGTGGCCCACTGTTGGCTAACCTTTGCTCATGTGAACAGTAACATGAAGGTCAAGAGGGCTCCTCCCTGCATGAATAGCTGCTTTATCATTAAGCTGATGTTTCACAATCAGGATGGAGTAACAAAGAGTAAAAGTAAGGAACTGGAGAAGAGTGAAATGACTGAACTGCCTTAGCATTTGCTTTACTCTCCAAACCTCATTCGTACAACAGGGCAGGCAAAGGTGCCATCACTGTGGATCTTTGTTTTCTCCCCCTCTTCCTAATGAGCCCCAGGGCTTTGTCCCACAGCAGCAAGTAGCAAGAACAAGCCATAGACTTGTATCAAAACAGAGATATTACACTACTTTTAAGGTTCCACAATGCCAACATATATGGCAGTTACATCACTATTAAAAATTTTTGTAGCTATTCCAGTGTCATAAGATACTTTGTTCCAAGGTAATTTTATTTATTGAGAAGAGATTACATAGCTCCTTGTGCCAACACATGGTTGTGGCCGAGTGGTCATGTGAAGCATCTCAGCCACATTTTCTTTCAAGAAATCAGCTTTATCCCGAAAAGCATGGACAGGCAGCAGCCATACTATACACCATCCAGAGTAAGTCATCTTTAAAATCAGGGTCTACATAGCATAACTCCAAGAAGAGTTTAAGTGCTTTCTCTACTACTTATACTAATAATAACTAATATGGTATTTAAAATAATCAAAAGCAAATGGATTCTTCACATAAGAGAATTTCAAAAAGCTGTTTTTAACAAGTTTATTTTTAGGCATTTCTCAGGACTGGGGAAAAGGGCTTTCTTTTCAGCATATCCTACCATGCTCAGCGTGCAAGTTTCCTGAAAGCATACTAAACACATTTTGATAAAAGTTTATTGGAGTGTAATTCTACTGTAAAGTGTTATGAAATCCTTATTACAGAACGCAAACTGTAGACAGTATTTGTTAGGTCAATACAACTCAATAAATTACTTGAACTGTTGGTACAAAGATACTAGTTTTGCATGTTAATTGAGAATCTGTGCTGATAACCTACTTATCTTTTTAAGTGGTTAAGATGATACTACAGATCTTTGTAGCCATTCCACACAGAGTTCCCATTGCACTTACAGCTAACATTAGGTTCAGATGAATACACAAGCTAACCTGGATAAGGAACAATGGCAAAAAGGAGACCAGTCTCTGGATAACTCAGTCCTTGACACCTTTCAGGCTGCTTCTGGAAACAGAATTGTTATTGCTAACACAACATTTCTTAGCATCCTTGTATTCTACCAACAACCATTTTAAGTTCTGTAGCTGGCGATATTTGTAGATCTTTGTCCAGTGCGTTTTAAATGGGGATATTAAACAGAGTATCAGTAAAGTAATAGCAAAGGTCAATGTGGCATTGAAAAGTAATGTGTCAGAGGGGATCACAAACAGACTGAGAGAAAAAGCTCTGAGATGAAGACTGAATGCAATTTAAAAATAAATAAATAAATTTAAAGAGACAAGAACAGAGAAATGAGTCAAATAATTCAAAATCTTAAGAATAAGTTTGAGTAGTCCATGGAAGAGTCTAAAGAAAGATGTTCACAGGAGTAAAACAGAGGTGGGGATAAGGATGCACACTTTCAAATCAAGAACATTCTGGATGTATTTGGAGGTTTAATATGAGACCAGGATCATTGGGATTTGCCAGAAGAGAATGTATGTTAGCAATGTGCTAAAGATTCAGCAGAACCTGACAGAAGCAGCATAGATAGTGGTTGAGGATGGACAACTACAAAGACTTTTTCTGATATACTTTATAGATCTCTTATGATGAAATCCTGATGTCCTTACATGATTTCCCCCATCCCAGCTAGCCTCAACTGGGTAAGATTTCACCTTGCCATCCTCCTCTATAAGAAATGCCACTCTCCTTTCTTTCAATCGCTTCTCATATAGAAGTTGAATAAGAACAGGAGCAAAACTACAAGTCTGGAAGAAAACAGAAAGTGAAATTTCAGAAAAATCTTTTTGCCACTTCAGGATTAATTGTGATAGGGATCATAGGAAAACAAAACAACTAATGATCCTCTCATACCAGTATGAATTTCATCTTAATTTAAGCCAGAATCTAGATTTACATTTTGTCCGCAGCAAGTTAAACATGCCAGCCTTAACACACATCCCAATCCAAATAAGGATCTTTTCTTAAGGATACGAGAACAGGTTTGGGATACAACCTAGAATAAGATTCCAGCAAGACGCCAGGAAAATCACGCTCAAAAAAACCAGCAGTTTCATTTTCTAACATCCATCCCTTTATAAACACAAGCTTCTATCTAGCCGTTCTACTCTATACCACGAAAGCACATTTAATAGGGTACTAAGATGGTAACAGGAAGAACAATGCTACCAGAAAGCTCTGCTGCCTGGAGCATACAGAAAGTAGCCACCAAATGAAGAAAGAGAATTTAAACCACAAACTTTTAGGATCAAGAACTCTTTTAAGCTTTCACAGTATTGATTACACCAATACAACTAATGAGCCATTTCCTCAATCTTCCTTAGCGACATTAAATATAAACTAATAATTTAAAAGACATCAAAACCACAATGACCAGATCAAGTCAATGTAAACATTTCTGGAGTAAAGTCCCAAATGACTTATTCTCACCACTGGAGCCCCACATATCTGGGCAAACTGGTTTTTTATGGCTTACCATTTCTTGTCACCACATTTTGATGGATGTCACATCCATAAGGAGGCACTAACCAAGTTTATACTGCTCTATGATTTAATACACGCTATTGATTAATGATTAGTTTTGAAGAAGTTTTCTGCTAGATGAGCAAGGTAGGACGATTATCAACTTCTTATGGCTTGGAAGGAAGTCATGCTCCTGAAATCAGAATAACCGCCCAAAAGCTATGAGCATCCCTCCATGTAAGCCGATTACCCCGACTGACCTCGGGACCCGCGCCCAACCCCCAGGCACGTTTCCAGCATTTAATATGAAAATAAAGTAAAAAAAGAGAAGGGGAAGGACATCAGACCAAACAGAACAGGATCAAGAAGCCTGGCTTCACCTCATAAGACCCATTGAGGCAGAAGAAACCAATCCGTGCGCTGGAACAGGAGCTGCATTCACGGCTACCGGAGGCATTGCGGGAGCACACTGCGTGCGTGAGCCCTCTCCTCCAGCCCCAGGACCAGCCAGCAAAAACTGAAATCACCCTAACGGCCTTCACCACTTCTCGGGGGAAGAGGAGGAAATTCGGATCCATTTAATCACTTTATCATTAAGTAGTTAGGAATAATTGAGAGGCTTCCCCGCACTCCCGCTAGAGGGGCAGCTTTTAGGATCCGAGCTTTGTGGGGACGTAGCTACGGTGGGGTGCTCCCTTGGAGCCGTCCGGCTCTGCAGCCCCGCAGCGAGCCCCCCTCCCCCCGTCCGCCGCCTCAAGGCGCAGTATTTTCCTCTCCGGGGCGCCCGGCAGCACCTGCTGCTGCTTCCCCTCAGCCCCCGGGCCCGGGCCCGGCCTCGGCCCCGACGGCGCCCGTTGTACCTGCAGAATCTTGTCCAGCCCCTCTTGGCCCAGGCAAGGGAACTGCTTGAGCAGCTCCGTCTTCTGCCGCTTGTAGTCGTCCGTAGCCGAGCGCCAGTGCGGCTCCTCCAGCACCTCGAAGATCGCCGCCCCGATGGACAGGTAGAAGATGATGGCCGAGGTCAGTAAGGGGCCCCTGTCCACCATGGTGCCGGCGGGAGGGCGGGCTGGGGCGGCTGCCCCGCGCTGCAGCCGTAGGCGCTAGAAGCCGCCCTGTCCTTCCCCGGACAGCTCTGGCTTCCCTCGCAGTCCGCCGTGCTGCCTCTCCCAGCCTCTGCCGCGTTCCCTTAGTCTTCCACACTCCCCTCCCACTCTCTCCTCCTCCCTTCTTTTTTTCCTCCCTCCTCCGCTCCGCTCCCCCTGGTCTTCTCCCCTCCCTCCTCAGCACCAATTTGAATTTGGTGATCTCCCGCTTCCTCCCCCTATCCGCCCGCGCATGCGAGGCTGCCACCGGGGGAAAGGCCGGCGGGGCGCCCCGGGGTGCTCCGGCACCCGCCAAAGGTTGGCCCCGCCCCGCGGCTGCGGTGAGCGGCGGTTGGGTCCGGCCACCACCATCGCGCGCCAGCGGGGGCCCGCTTGAAGGGAGGTGAGCGGAGCCGCGGCTTTCGCTCTTCCCGCCCTGCAGTGGGGAGCGTGCGTGGCGGCCGCTGAGGTGAGCCCGGCGCCGGCTCCTTCTCTCTGAGCGGATGGTCCCTGCTCACGGAGCTGCGCTTCCAGCTCTGTGTTTTGCCTTAAGGGAGAAGGGTTGACGTCCCTCCGTTCCCTCGTGCTGCCAGGTTCAGCGGTATTTCTCGTTTTCGACGCTGGAGTGCTATGAAAGGAGAGCGGTGGCAAAGCAGAGGGAAAAGGCAAGCAAGAGCTCTGAGGAGAAAAAGGGGAGCTGTTGGCTGGTTTCCCGCATCCCCGAGATTTCCATAAGTGTGCGTTACAGATCCGTCGCAGCAGGGACCGAGTCTCCTTTTCTTCATGCATTTTGTGCATTCAATAAATGATCCTATGCACGCCCATGTGCGTGTTTGGGAGCAAGGGAGAAACACTGGCTCTAGTTATTTTCCACAGGATGCTCAAAACCCCATCTGGGCCGAAGCTGCGTTGAAGCTCACTCCGTTCATGAAGCCTCTCCTAGGAGCTGCCGCTTACGCCCATGCACAAGTGCGCGCTTCTCCGTGCTCACACTTCAAGGCAGAAGAAAGGCAACATGACTGTTTGGAATAGATGGGGCTGGAAACAGGGTTAAATGGGCCAGGGGAAGAGCAAGCCAGTGAAAGGATACAGTGATGTGTTATGCAGCCTGGCAAAATGCTTTATGGTTCATCATATAGACACTGTTATAGTGGGGATATCTTTTTTTCTGCCTTCTCCAGACACATAACACACAATCCCAAACAGGACGAAGACACTAAAAAATACACAGTTGTCCATTATCAACTGCGTTAACACTAAGGATTTGAGGATGTATAGGTATGTCAACTGGAGTCCACACACCAAGAGGCTGAGATGAGCTGGATGAAGTTTCTCATGCAGACATAACTGAAACAGGAGAAAGGAGACTAGAGCAGAATGGGAAAGAGGAGGAAAATAAGTAGAAAATACACAGCAGAGTATGAGAAAACAAAAAGGAGAGCATGCAGAAGGCAAAGGAATGTGCCTTGGTTAGGAGGTATCCAGAGACACCTGTCTGTAAAACTTTGAATCATGCCCAGTGGATTCTTTTGTGTGAGACTACCCACAGAAAATTACATGACCCTTAAGCAGCCCTTCCAACTAAAGGGTCTAGAGCTCAGTGAAAATACATTTGCAGGAGGTTCCCAGCAGCCTATAAGCAGGACTGGAGAAACCACAAAATCGGCAAGCATGTTGCATGATCAGCATCACTGTCTTTGCATGGGATTTCCCAGTTGTGTAAAGGAAACATTAAGAAAAGGATTGCCAAACTGTAATAGTAACAAAAAAACAACCAACCAAACAAAAAAATCGTACATATGTGCTAGAGGAGAGATCAAATAGAAAGCATCATAAGAAATATTTTTAAAATAACAACTGTCTTAGAGAAACTGCAGTAACATTTTTTACTAAGGCAAAAATAGAGGATGTTTTATGAAGTTGTAAGGCAGAACTCTGAATAAACTGGAAAGAAGAATTTCAGGATGCAGAGTTGCCACACTAAAATTATTCCCAGGTGTTATCACTTGGCCCATGACCTCTGCAAAACTTGAAAGGTCATTGGCCACATACATGAACAATGTGGGGATACATCATGGCCTTGCTTGCTAATTTAAAATTAAAGTTTAGAAACAGTAAGGTATGTAAATATTTATGGAAAGTGACTGAAATTATTGAGGAAGAACCCTTCCCATAGGCAAACTCCGGTATCATTTTCCTTTTGATGCTCTGGCGCCTTCTTCCGTGTCACCTGCGAATGGTTACATTATTCTTACAGCAGCAGCAGTAGCCTGACACATTATAGCAATACTACACTTGTGTGTTCCTGACCCTGTAACACCCCTGCGCTTTGTAACTGGAAGGAATTTGATTAAATTTTGAAACTGTACCCTTCTCCATCTGCCTCCCCGTCTCTAAAGGCCAGTTTACACCGCTGAAACATTATCTTAAAGGCACAAAGAATGACACGAATGACCCTGAACCTACTGCAATTATAAAGCACAGATGAGAGCAAAACCACTTCCAGGCATTTTATAAAAAGTTTGTTTTCAATTTTAATCCAACATTTCTACTTTCCAGTCTAAACTCCCAATCATGATTGTGATAATTAGTGCTCTCAGTAACTGAGTCAGTCAGTGTTTAAAAACAAACCTGTAAATCACATACCATTTTTCCTTGTGTTGAAATGCTGTTGCTCTTGTTAGACTGACTCCTTGAGTTTCTTTTAGTTTCAAAGAGGTGAGCCTGGTAAGGAAGACCATCCAGAGGAATAGTCTATCCCCTTAGGAACTGCAGCCAACAGCTCCCACAAATAGAGGCGATCCCCTGAGTATCAACAAGCTTCTTGCATTTAGATACTTCTCTTTAAGTCCTTTTTCTTTTGCAGAACAAATTACAAGGCATAATATCATGCTGCTGTCCAAGTGAGTGTGGCAAGAAGGAATAGTTTTTGTAGCTGGCCTCTTTTTGCACCTCCTGATCTAAAATGCCTTTTCTGACCTCATAAAATATCCTATATCCTTTTATTCATGGCTCTTTTCTACTCTGTTTCTCTTGGACTAAACAGTACCCCTATTGTTAACCCACAGCACCTGCCACATAGGCCCCACAGCTTTTCATGCTAGCTAAGTTAATGAAAAGGCTGGAGTTATTCACCCAAAAGGCTTGTAAATCTCATTAAAAAATCAGGGGGGAAACAGCAGATAGCACTGTGGTGAGCAATACCACAAGTATCAATCATTTATATTATTTGCATAGGTCATTATTTCAGGCTGTTCAGCCCAAAAGGAAATCTCTTTCATCCAGGCTGTATGCCTAAGACACATTTGCTGTACAGATGTTTCCTAGAACAGCCTGAAATGTCAGAAGATGTTTTAGATAGAGCAAATAAAAGACATTTGGGCAAAGGAAACCTGCCAGATAGTGGCAAAGACTGCACATCGTACTGAGTATGAAATATGACCTTCTCTTCAAGTCTCTGTCATTTTTCACTTGGAAGTCTGTTTTTGGCTGGTTGATGGCTCTGTTCTCAACAATGTCTGTCAACTCTGCATTTTTCACTTTTCTCTATCCATTGAAAGTTGGACACCTACAACATTACTTTCAAGTGCTATGCATCTAGCCATGTATGGTTTTAAGTAAGTTGAGGGGTATACTATTGTGACGAACAGTTTGCCTTCTCTGGTACAGTCCTGTATATGGAAAGGATAAGGCTGGTCTGCAGATGATGTAGAATTTAATATGAGACATTTGTAGATAGTTCAAAAATTCTCTGTGGGATTGCTCACAATTCTTGACTTAAGTATTTACACTTAGCACATTTTGTGCCCTGAATGTACAGTAACACATACTAAATAATAATAAAGAAACTAACCTGCATACCACTGCAACAGACTTCTTCACCCGTGGACAGATAATGAGTGAACAAACACCATGTGACAGACATTAGTCATGCTGCTTAATGAATAGCTGGTGATGAGTACAATACCTGTGTGGAATGGCTGTAATGTGTTCAAGGAAAAATATGCATTTGGATCATTTGTTTTTCACTGAGATACCTACAGTATTCAAGAGAAATGTCTTCATCAAGAAGCCCAGGTATTTCAACATTTTTTCTGCATTTATTTCCGTGACTGCCTTCCTCAGCCATCCACAGCAGTCACTGGATGATGATGAAACCCAGTTTCCTTCAAAATATTCTACAAAAAAGACTCTGGCCTTCTATTTCTGCTTCACCATGACCTCAGTCTTGCAGACAAACACAGGTAGTACCAAATGCTTATGATAGTCCTTCACTCTGACATTAATGTCAGTGATCTATGCAGTTCAGCATACAGCTAGACAAAAACACCCAGCTATGACAATGTTGGTCCTGGGTTTTACCATCTTGATACCTGAAGCACATTACTATTCTAGATAGTATGCTCAAGGCTAGCTGAGTACCATGGTAACAAAGTCAGTGAATAATGCAACAATCTGTTATTTGGTTATGTAAAACATCACTGTTGAGTCTTATTTTTGTGTCATTAAGATGGATAAATGTCTGCACATTGCTTTGAGACTTGTTTCCCAAGCCAGTTTAAATTAACTTTTACCAGTCCTGTGTCACGAAGGGCAAAAGTCTTCTCCAGTGCTACTGCTTCTGCCTGAATGTGACAGTGGCATGTTCTAGGGGAGAATTCAAGGAGTTGTTCATCTCCCCTGTCTCCCAGTTGTGCTGTGCAGCTGTATGCCAAAATGTCCACAGAGAACCTTGTGTGTGACCAGGCAGTTCCCCCATCCACATCAAGCTCCCTTCCATGTGTGGCATGTAATGTTCACATTTTGTAAGTGAACATCCCTGAAGAGATGTTCCCACCTATCTCTTCCCTTTATAGAAACAAAGTCACCATGCTAATTTTGGCAGAGGAAAAGCAGAGGGAGGGTTGATGACTTTATTTTTTTCCTCTTCTTGGGTGAATAGAGTCTTATGGATAACAAATGAGGACAGCTATACACCCTAAAACCATTGAGAAGGAATCATATTCTTATTTTTTATTCTCCTGTTCCAAATCCTGCAGCAACAGCTTGTGAGGTTAAGTTGGGTATTACATGGGGGTAAAAAATATTGGGTTAAGCAAGCAAGAGAGTTGCCTACATACAATGGAAGGGGTGTGAATTTTACAGATTTTTTTCTATGGACGCTGGTTGCTTTGTGCTTGGGTCGTGTCCCATGCTGTCTCCATGCATGTGCTTTTTCCTTCCATGAATAAAGGAGTTTTGTAAGAAGACAAGTGTTCCTGGCATAGCCTACCTCCACAGCCCCTTCACCTGTCACATGGTCCCTTGTGGTGCCTCTTCCATCATGTGTGGTATTGGGAAAGAAGATGGCAAAGTCTGAGCTATAAAACCCACAGCTGTCTTGAAGTGAAATCCTTGCATGCTGTAAGTGGTTTTTAACTCATTGTATGTACCCTCCTAGACCGCTATTAGGAGGAATATTAAGAGAATTTGGAGGGAACATGGATTTCAGTGTTTGTTGCCTTCCAGTGGTGCCTCCTACATGCCAAACCCAGTGCAGAAGTAAGAAGCAAATCCAGATCACTAGCAGATACGATTCTAAGGAGGCAACTTGGCACAAAAATGACTGAGAGCATCAGGGAAAATATCCTCCTGGTCTAGCGCTTCTAGACAGCTAGACTGTTGTCACTGTTATAAGCGTAAAAGCTACCTGCATGTTATAACTTACACTGGTCCTGGTCTCATGGGGAGCACCATGCTTTTGGCTCTCAATGGCTTTTCCAGGATGTATGCTCAGGGTCACAGCCAATTGCAAGATAAGCCATGCCTGAGGTGGTAAACAAAGCAGATGCTGGAGGTTTTCCTCATATTGTGTAGCACCTCAACTGTAGTCTATTCTTCATTCTGTTCAACTGCCTGTTGGCCTCAGAACTGGAACAAAGTCCAGGCAAACTGAGAAAGCAGTGAATGAATGGAAGGAGGTTCAAATGGCCCATGTTGCAGTTCTCCTTCAGAAGCTTATGGAGAAGTCTTTGTAACTCAGGTGAGACTCACAATGCTGCCAGCAATGCAGTGTGGGATAGGCCTGGTAGGAATCAGAGTTGAGGGAAGGCAGATAGCATACGAATAGACAACCTGGGGATCTGGTACATCTGCAAAAATCTATGGAGCAGTTGGTGGGGAGAAGGACAGAAGGATGGGGAAGACAGCACTGACCCCATGAAGATGAAGTCATACGGTGCTCTCTAAGGACATCCAAACAGAGATGAACATCCCTAGCTGCTTCTTTCATTGAAGAGGACCATCGGAGCCAGGCAGAGGTCCCCAGTGAATATTGCATTGCCAACATGAATTATAGAAACTAATGGTTAGCAGGCTGTTAGAGGTTTCACAGCTCATTTCCTTTGAATATTAGTTATTTCTTTTGCCAAAGAGAGAAGAAGAAAAAGAGAGGAGAAGAAAATAATAACTACATGTAGTGGTTAATTTATTTTAAAAGATTGAATTAGTAAGGAGACGGGAGAACTCTGCAGATGGCATTGCTTCAGTCAGGAGGGAAAATTCAGTGCTTTTCTTGCATGTGTTTAAGATTTCTTTGGAACAAAGAAGAATATGCAAATAATGAGACCAATCTGCAAACTCTTACTCAGGTCAGTAGGCTTTACTCAAGAACTCTCACTGATTGGGGATACTGGCAACAACACAGTTTCCCCAGCCTGGGGAGCCTGGCCCTTAGGTCTGCCTCATCTTCTACCCTTGCTTCACTCCCTTCACACCCCTGATCTTTTGCAGTTCAGTGACAATCAGAGTTAATAAAAGGTGTGTCTGTGATCCTATAAAGCAATTTGCATCATAGTCTTTTGTGATGAAATTTTTACAGGAAAAGGAGGAGCAGCAGCATTTTGCCCGGCGTAAGGTTGACCTGGCACTATACCAAGGAGCCTGAAGCCCTTAATTTTCATAAGAGAGATCTGATTACTGCCACCCATATTACAGTGCAGAAATACGTCTAGCAGAAAACACACTCCCCATCCTTCTTCCCGTTCTTCCCCCACTTCCAAGATAAGTCTTGCATTACTGCCATTGTGTCAGAAGCACATGGCCAAGCTTGGGCTACCTTGCTGAAGTTGTTGTACTACGTCTGCAACAGACCGTATGACACCTACCTGTACCCTAACAAAAACATCATTTGCCTTAACTGGGTTGAAGAAATTGTGTTGCTTTCACTTAGCGGAACTGACCAGACCATGCTAGCTGACATTAACTGTGTTGTATGTTATTTCAGTGTGTGTCTATTATAAACAGATGACAAAGCAACTTTCATTTTGACTAAAGGAACTGATAATTGACACAGAACTATTAAAACATGACAAATAAGCAGTGCCTAAGCCCCCCTGAATAAAAGAAATGTCAGCAACGTCTTTCCTCTGCTGCACTCTCTAGTGCAAATACAGCAGCCTTGCTTAATAAACAAGGCGTCATTTAGTTCGGGGTTTGTCTCAACATTAGCCTTTTACAAGCACTTGGGACAAGATCATTAAACCTACATGTATGAGCTGAAGACCTGCCTCAAAATTCTTTCTAATGTCAGTAAACGCCCTCATTACACTATTGTACATTAACTAACAAATAATCATTCTCAGCAGTGGGAAGTGAGTTATTTTGCAGCTCTCTGTCAGTGTTCAAGTGCCTTGTATGAAATCTAGAGAGATTAAATTCCTTTGCTTTTCTTTATAGTTGGACTGCTTGTAGGGCATGCTGCAACATTGGCATCTAAATATGCTTGGAGAGCAATATGGAAAGATTACAACTGGAATATCTATTATGATAGTGTGTGGAAATCTGACACCTGTTAACAGAGCAGTGTGGGAAGGACACTACTGGGGCTCATAGGTAAAGCAGAGAGGGGAATTTGATATCTAATGTCACTAGCACACAAGAGCAGGACAAGCTGGTGTGGTCATTCACTGTCAAGACACAGTGGTGAGGCTGCTCAAGCAGTAAGTTGGGTACTATAAGAAACGGTGGCACTGGAGCCTGTAGGAAGCATTATGCTGGCTGGCTGCTATTGGAGGCCTTTACTGAATGTGTTGTAGGCAACAGGGCCACATGATGAACAGATACTACAGCTATCATGTATATTTTCCAGAAATATCTGGTGTTACTGAACTAAAATGTCTTTTCTTCATTTAATCTTGATGCAAACTCATACATGCTTCTGAAGAGATATCCCAAGTCTGAAGATCTAGTTTGAATCTTTTCTTTCCTTCTGGTCTCCATTCTGTGGAGAATGCCTCTGAGTTCGGTGTTCTTCATATCAGAAATCTAACATTGTTACATTGATCGTGGTTGAGACTCAAAGCCTGATTTCAGTCCTGTGTGCATAGCAGGATTTAATATCTTCAAATGGTAGCAGAGACAGAAAGAGAGAGAGAATAAAAATTCCTTGAATAGTATAAAAGGTGCAATTTGGCACTGCTGAGGAGACAAGTCTTTTCCATGTGTGACTGTTGCAGTTCCACACAGGCTTTTCACAACAATCAAGTACTTCATATCAGGGCCAGGGGGCAGTGGTAAGGAAGAGCTCTAGCTAGCAGCTCAACAGTTTGCCAGTGCATGCAGCAGCAGCATGAATCTTTCAGCCACTGTAGTGAATTATGTTTTCAGCTGTACCTTGCAAAGTGAATAGCAAATAATTTCAGACTGTAACACTGTCCAATCTGTTCCCCCATATTCACTCCTTTCCCAAAGAATACACCGTACCATGCAGTAATCAGGGCGTTCAAACAACAATGGAAAGAATGACTCTGAGATTCTCTTGAAATAACTTCAAAGCTGCATATCCAGTTCTCTGCCTTTTTTGGTCAGTCTCTTTACACCATTTTTGTCTGTTTTTAAACCGACTGTGTAGGAGAAGAGATTCCAGCACACCTGATCCAGCTTATAAACTCAGCTCTTCAGAAAAGCAGACATTGCACAGCCATAGGGGAAGAAGTCAGTAGAACTTTCCCTGCTCTCAGCACATTTATATTTCTCAAAAGTATCCAAATGATATGTTGTTAAAGTAGGTAAAAATGAGAGTGGGAGGTTACATGTGAACTGGAATGCAGAACACAAAAAGTTGTATCTTCCTGTAACACTGAGTATTATCTTGCACATGGGAGGCCACTTCCAGGCAATATATCAGAACTCACAAATTGTCTTTCAGACACATGTGAAAAACCACCAAATCCAACAAAGGCCACCTGTGATATGCAAAGCCTTCAGCTGAAACACTCACATTCACAATGCTGAACTATAAAGTTCTCAGTATTAAAAAGTCCCCCAAACTAGACAAACTTCTTGCCTTTTTTTTCTGGTGGGGTGGAGGACACAACAGGCACACACCTTATTTCCATTTTGCTCTGACAGTTTCACATATTCTGTTTCTTCTCACAGTATCTTCTTTATGGCCAACCCTGCAGTTATCTCACCTTCTAGGTAGACAATCTGCCTCTGCTGTAATATCAACGCTTACCAGACCAACAGGGAAGACAGTGGAATCAGACACATAGGATAAGAATGGCAATACCAGTATATTCTGTATACCTGTATCGACTTTCTCACAGAAGGACTATGCAAAGCACAATACTGAATTTCAGCCCTGTGTTCAGGGTCAGGGTACGGCAACCAAGTTCTTAATCCTCAGGTTGGCTGTAAAGAGGAGATAACTCTTGTGTTACACTTCTGCACATGGGAGAATTTTGATTAAAGAGAACTAAAGATGATTTGAGAGTGAGGATCTTTATTTTTTCTTCTCAGTCTGGAAAAGACCATGAAAGCCCTTGTGCCTTCTGAGCTATGAAGACAAAGAATGAAGGTTGCGCCTAATTTTGGCAGGGGAAAGCTTCTGTATCACCACTCTGTCCTGTTTGAGAGGTCTACCTCTGTACCTTGATCATGCTTGGATAGTGCAATTTCTATTCAGAAATGTTCCCACTTGAGTGCCTGCTACATGGAGTGATAGTTAACAGAACATTGTGTCATATACGGTACCTGGCACAGAGCATTGGTCTGCCTTTCCAACCTGCTGTTACAGAGCTCAGCTGAGTACAGTGACTGTGATGACATGCATGGGTCAAGGCTCCCAAGCACACTTGCCAAAGCAAATAAGTTCCTTCAAAAACAGTGTCTTGGAGTAGGACAAGCAAAAACCAACAATTATCTCATTGAAAAACAAACAGTCCATTAATTCTTAAAATTTTTCCTCTCCTGTTCGTCCAGACAGGAATCTGTCTTCTCTATCAAAAGAAGTCCTGTTTATGCAGGGGATGGATACAAGCCTTCCACACTTCCAAAATCTTGCAGGTCTTATAGACAGACAGGTTTTATTCTGACTGTCATCCCAGGTATATTTCTTCCTTAACACAAAGAGAGTCTGGCTCAACCCTTTGCAGACCTTTGAACTGTCAAAAGTCTGGAACAGCAAAGCTCCCAGAGAGCTGCATCACATGAGAGAGGAGGAGATTGAAGGGAATCATCACTTGAGAATGCATGCCCACACCTCAGCTCCTATAGGTGATCTGACACTGGGCATGTCAGATCATGCATGGAGGAGATGCACAGAGCATGCCACTGCAGGCAGATGCATGCTGCTTAACAAGGTTGCTTTGAATGCCGACTCCTGTGGGGTCTTCACCTGCTCCAGATCTGGGTTTGAGTGCTTCCTCTCTGCAGCCGCAGCACCAGCAACAGCTCTTACCTTGAGAATTGCTATGAGGAGGGATGGGTGCAGCAGAAGAGCAGCAGCAGAGTAGCAGCAGAGTGAATCTCACTCAAAATGCTTCAGGCTCAGCAAGGCTCCTTTTGGCATTTACCAAAGGATCATGTCACTGCCTTCATAACCACAGAAATAATGACCAACATTGACTTTTCCTTTTAAAAACAGAGAAATTTCATATATTTCTTAGATGTTGTTTGGCTTGCCAAATGGATGTAACATTTCAGCCATTTCTTTTTACCAGATCAGCCCAAGGCCACCTCTAATCTCCTAAAAATGCTGTGTCTTGTATCCTATTGCTGAAAGATTAAATTGTTCATGCTAGGCTAGAGAGGCTCTTTTCATGAGAATTTGTAACCATACATGTTACTAAGCTCCTTGTAGCTTCCTCACAAAGCAAATATTGCTCCCTTTTCCCTAGAAAAACACTGAAATTGTCAAGGGATTAGCATACATTAAAGCATTAAAAAAAAAGTAAAAAAAAAAAAGGCAATATATAGCAAGGATGTCAAAGAACACACAAGTTCTTTGGGTTCCTGTATTTCAGAGCCAAAGTACTTAAAAGCACTTCTATTCAAACACAGAAACTGTGGCTTCCTGTGCTCTCAGAAGTGTGTAAGCAAACGCAGAATTGTGGAAGAGGAGAGAAAATCTCATGGTGCCACCTGAAGGAAGAAGAAGAAGTAAGATGAACAGTGCTCCTTCAACCAGCAAGAAAAAGAGGAGCCACGAACCCTGGAAATACTCCAGGTGAGGAGCAACTTGTATCACAGAAAATGAAAGGAACCTGTGAAGTCAGGAAAAAAAGGACTTGAGAAAGGGCTGAGTTTCTTTGCTTTGTGTTTCACTTTGAACTTGCTGAAGTTCAGATACTTTCAGAACTGAAGTTTTGGAATAGACCCACTGCTGCTGCCAACTCATTTAATCTCTGCTGTCATGGACTATTTATTATAGAATAGTGTGTGTAAGATACCACTCAAGGTAAAAATGTAGAAAAATGAGTTGTGAGTGCAGTGACTGTAATAATTTCCTCGTTTAAAATGGTTTAAATAATATTCTTAAGAAAGCTGGGGACAAGTACATGTGAAAATATACTGTTTAAAACAATGAACTTTAGTCATGTAGGTCTGCACATTTGTACAGATAACCACATCATAAACTCAAGCACTCAGTTCAAAACAGGCTGGACTCATTAGAAAGTCTTTATCTGTGGACAGAATATATTTCAGCAAGTGGGAAGTAGCACAAAATGATTGTGGGCTGAAAAGGCTTTTACCCTGCTCTGAGTTGCAAACAGAGCAGGATTTGTCAAAAAAATAAACCAAAAATAACCTCTTTGAATTAATGTAATGGTAGAAATGCAGTGGTTTTATACCTTTTATCTAATGGCCCCAAATTAATTCACACGCATTATTTAGCACTGACTACAGCTTTGAGCTGTGGGAACCTGTTTTCACAGGCAGCTCTGACATGGTCGTGTGAATTACCCTAGGTCATAAAACTAAAGAAAAAAAAAGAACAATAAGAAAAAGCAGGCAGAAAAAAGGAAGCAAGAAAAGGACTGCAATAACAGGACCAGGGAATCAGTCAGGACTGGAACATGATGAGGATTTCACTTCCTATTCCTGCTGGATAATAAATATTCTCTATCACCTTCCTTCTCATTGATTTACCTGACCAACATGACGTCAGGTTACACATTGTCATGGCTGTATAACATGTTATTTTTGAGGTCTTTTATTTGCCATCTTTCTGAACACTTACCAGGTTCACTTGGAGAAGCATACTAATGTTTTCCTTCAGAGAAGCCCAGGTTGTATTATGCTCTAGGAATAGTTTCTGAACTCAGTTGTTCCTTAGATATTAGAACAGGCTGTATCTATCAGTCCATCCATTTAACTGTCCCAAGCACTGGATGTTTTGCAATGCTTGCATTCATATAGTTAAAATTACACAATTGAGATATGCTTTAAAAAGTAGTTTGTAAGCCTCTGGGTTGTTACTCAAGAGAGGTTACTTCAGTTTCTGGCCTGTCACAAGAACCAGCCATATTAGAAATGTATGGGTCTTTTCATAGAATTGTAGAATCATATGAATGAAAAATTAGTATCAGGAACTTTGTAACTAAGATGTTGAGAAATGTGTGTCCATTAAAGGCTCTGACTAGCAAATCTGGGAAAGTATAGCAGCTCACTAGTTACTGTGAGAAAGATGCTCTTAGAGTTTCCCCACCCAGAAAAGGCTGGGTCCAAATGTTTGTTGTCAGTTGCTAGAGAGCCTGTAACTTGACATAACCAGGCACTGATGTCAGGGCTAATACTAAGATCTTGCCAGCATTTATAGTTAGCCTGTTTGTACTACAAACTGATAGAATGAAGCAAACTTAAGTCAATGTTTACCTCTGCTGTTAAAAGCAAGGGGAAGGGGAGAGGAAAGTTGGTAGCTCCAAGAGGGCTTGATAGCCAAAGACCAGTGTCCTTGTAAATCTGATAAATAACAGACAGTCCAATTTTTGTAAGAGCTCCAAGGTTTCCTTTGGGATTCCTTTAGATAAGAATTTGAAGGACACTGGTCACTTCTGAAGGTACATTCCTTTCTCAAGGTCCATTATATGAGGAGAAACAACACTTAAAAAAAACAACGAAACAAAACACTATTTGTCCCTTCTTTGCATAAAGGTGGATGCTCTACAGTCTTCTAGAAGAAGCATGCAGTTGGTGGATGTGTAAAGCAAGAGGAACAACTAGATGTGATAATGGTAAACAGAAACATAAAAAGCAATGGAACTGAAAAACAAACAGCCCCTGTCATATGTAGCTTCTTGAGTTAGGGTCATGCCCTAAATATGCAATACTGTCTGAAAGTAGTGCATATAGTATTTAACCATCTAAACACACTAACTACATACTTGAAAAATTTTTTCCAGACCTAGAAAAATATCCTTTTACTTGTACAATATGTTCCTTTAATAAGGAAGAGATGCCAATCCAGAACCTGCAGTCAGAGGTGCTTGTCTTAGAGAAGGTTCCTGGAATCATCTCGTCTTAAGTTGAAAGGCTGCTCGAATGTTTAGGCTCAGACTAATCAGATTAAGTATGTTCTTGATAGATAATTTTCTCATTCATAGGTGTTCCCTGAGGGATATTAGTCACAAATGCCGCAGAATGCCTACATTATATCCACACAATTTGAGGTAGATGTTAAAATAATCCACCACCAGAGCACACAGGTCTGGTAACTGTTCAATCAGTTATGCAATTTGCATATGTAAATGAATTTTGCATTCACAGATGGATTCACATATGTATTATGGGTAGTTAAGAGGGGAATCTGAAAACTGTTCTATATCATTCATTTTCCACAATGGTATTTTATCACATCAAATCATAACTCCGTATGGTTTCATATCAATATATGCTAAAAGATGCACGGAACATGTCTGGCTGTGCTCACTATACTTCTGGAGCTGTAACAATGCTTAGGCAATTAGGAATGGGTCGCTGGAGCTCTGCAGTAGATAGCCCTTGCTTGTCGCAAAGTGGGTGGAACAGCAAGACTAGCAATTTTTTCAAACTTGTAGTGGCGTATGAGAATAACTGATTTAATCCTCTGGGTGTTTAGATTTCAGTTTGCACATCATTGGAACACTTACTCTGTTTTTTTGGAATGCAAATCTTCAGGTTATGCAATGCACTATTCAAATTTTGTATTGTCAGTGTTCAGAAAGGAAGTGTGTCACCAGTCCCACTGGCCACTTATTTAACAAGTTGTTAGTGAAGGGTTGCGTGAGTGCTGGGTTTCTGGCACTGATCTTTTTTAAAGTTTTTTTCCTTTAGAAAACAAACACACAGTTCTGGGCTTGCAGATGAAAGGAAAATAAGATGGCTTAAGGTTTGAGTCTGTCAACTCTCTGTCAGTATTACCAATTTCTGTAGTATAATAAAAAAGGCAAACATTTTTGAATGATCAATCCAGGATAAAATTGGGTGGTTATAATGACCGATACTTCACCTAACCATAGAGAATTCAACTCTCATCTGTTTTTCATGGAAACAAAAATATCTTCCAGATATTCATATGTTAAAAATATAACACCTCACACTTGCCTGTTTACAAAACAGTTTCCCAATATGATTTTCAGTTTCTTTTTGGCTGAGAATTCCAAGACAACTAATTTTGGAAGTCAGCCTATATTTCATGTTTAGTGATCAGATTAAAATTTGGGTAGTGGTAGTGGCACACTGAGGCTTTTCAAATTCCTCTTCAGAACCACAGAGCTATTACTAGAAGTCATGAATATGGCTTTGCTTATGTGCCTATAGGCATAGGTTTATATTATTATAGGCTTATATGTTTATATATCTGAATATTGCCTGTCAGATAAAAGAACATCAATCAGTGTAAGAAGTTAGGAACTGATCAGACTACTTACCTAATTCTCCAGGGGCATCTTCCTCAGATTGATCTGGTTTTTATTAAATTAAATGTATTTACCTCAAACTATATTACTATATGATATGGCCTTTGAAATCTTTGCCTCAAAGATTCCCAACAAATTTTGAGAAACAAAAAAAAAAAAAAAAGCCTGCAATACACTTCTTTAGTCATAACATAAAAAAGATTTCAGTGCTTTTTCCTTTTAGAAAAGAAGAGCAAAAAGATACCTCTGAATTCATGGATTCTCTATGTTGTTGGTTTATTTTTTAGGAACAAAAACATTAGTAGAAATTTAATAATTACAAAATTTTAGAAAAAGTATTATACCTGTGAGCAGACACTGATATAAGACACTGGCCAACTAGAAAAATGAACACTGATTAACTGAGGTGATAGGGACTTTTTTCTGCCTTTTAAAACTCAGTTTCTAGTTTGCAAATTTCCAATTTTAATGTCCTATAAAGGGTTAGGAGGCAAAAAAGTCTTTGCTGGAGATTTACATTTTCTGCCTATTCTCTTCCATTTTTCAATCAGAGACTGATGCCAGTAACTCAAATAAATAAAAATAAAAAGTTCACTATAAAATATCCAAGATCCCCAGAGTCCTGTTGGTAAATCAGTCTTAAAAAAATAGCATTGACTATACCGCTCAGTTCCAGAACCTCATAAGAACTAGAAAAACTGTTATTTTACCTTTGTAAATCACTTTGTCAGTGTATGTTATTTTATTTGAAAATTTCAATCCTAAAAAAGAAAGTGTCAAAAATAATATTAATCCTGTCCACTGATGATTGCAGAAGATGCACCTTTATGGGTACTCTCTGTCCTTTGCTGGTGTTTGGCTACTGCTAGCTGCCCTTGTTTTTACCTATTGCTGGCATATATATTTTTCATATGAGATTGCTGCGTTATAGTGCTGCTTCCTACTGGTGTGCTCCTGCTTCATTTCTTCAGTTACTGTCAAATGCTTATGCCATTTACAGTATTTGAATGGAAACAGAAACAAAGGCATGAAAGACATTGACAATATAGATAAAGCTATAAATCTCTATTTTCTTTTAGTCCCCTGCTTTGGTCTTTACTATCCTCATATTTATTGTATTTTGTTGCAGTGAAATACTGCATTTG
This sequence comes from Psittacus erithacus, assembly GCA_009867235.2. Classification (NCBI taxonomy): domain Eukaryota; kingdom Metazoa; phylum Chordata; class Aves; order Psittaciformes; family Psittacidae; genus Psittacus; species Psittacus erithacus. The sequence continues at coordinate 123,833 of WYDI02029452.1, read as the reverse complement.
TGTTTATCCCACCAAAAAGACTAATCATTTAGGAACACTCTGGTTAACTAAGATGTAGGAACATTTCTTCAGGCACAGCGAGCATTTTTTCCATCCACCTCTACCTCCACAAACTCATAATGTCTTTGACAGATGAGGTTATTCTTTTCTCTGTAATTTCCAGTGTTGACTATTCAGTATTAGTATAACATTTTGGCATGACTTTTACCAGCACAACTATGTAACTGAAACCTATAGGAAAAATGCAGCTGAAAAAACCAGAATTGTTTACTTTTCATATGGTAGTGAACTACTCTGATATAAACACTTCACTCTAAATATATCTTGATCCGCACTTTAGAAGGCAGGTGGAGCAGTACAATTTCTGGGTGGAAACACGGCCCAAATGACTTTTTCATGATTCCTTTGAAACCGAGTTGGCTATCTTGTTCAATGTAGAATTGTAATTCAGTTAAATTATGGATATATTTAGTTTAGGTGGTTTTTTGAAAACAAATGTATTTAAAACATTGAATTAATCTAAGATTAAATGCTTTGTTGCACAGGAATTTAGGTAAGTACTGAGAAGTTCTGCTGCATCAGAAACCAGTGAGTAAATGAATACCTACATGCTTTTATAAATTCTCCTTTTAGATTACACTTTCTTAAGGTCAAGAACTAATGATGATTCAGCACAATTTTTATAAAACTTATTTTTTACCAGGAAAGACACTAAATTATAACATACATATAAAATAGTAACTTTTAAAATTATTATTATATTAATTATATATTATGCTATTATTATATTATTCCCC
>WYDI02029452.1:100383-123011 GCA_009867235.2 Psittacus erithacus | reverse complement strand
CCCACTATGTGCTAGATGGACAGAATTCAGAAAAAGTGTAGCTTGTTCTGGGAAGGCAATGGTCTAAAGACAGATGGAAAATTTTAACAAATATTATGGGGAGGGAAATAGTATATATGGATTAACCATAAGATCTCTGGGAGGGAACATGATGGTGAAGCAAAGAGTGTCATAAACGTATATAAGATAATTTTATCTACTCAGACCACAAAGGCAGAGAGAAATGAGAAAATTTGTGAAGATTAACTATAATTTTTTTATTGTCTTTCTTCCTTGAAAATTAATTTTCAGGTGAGCTCCAAGCACTAGCAGAGTCAAATGAATTGAATATGTCGGGACACAAAAGGTGATTGTGAAAATGTAACTGTTGAGAGTAGTGAGAAATTTGCAGTTTTGGTTAGAAAATGTATACTCATAAACCCCCAAATGTCTCACCAAACAGTGCACTTGTGACAAAATGCAGATTGGATCCACTGGTGATCGAAGCTTGCTCAAAGTCCAGTTAATTGGTCTGGAAAGTAACTAAGAACTTGAGCTTCCAGGTCCATAGCACTGTGTCAGTGCCACAGTGCTGACTTAGTGGCTCTGCCTTTAATCCTCCCAGGTCCCCTGCTATTAGCCCTGTCTTGCAATATGGATTGTTGCAAAACCAGCCATCCAAAAGTTTCCTTGCTTCCCGTCTTGCAGGTCAGGCACTGTAAATACTGACAGCTAGCTCTATTCAAGGACTGTCTTTGAGTGCCATAGCTAGGAAGTTACGCTCACACAGCTAAAAAGGTGTTAGGCAAGTAAGTCTTTTTTTTTTTTTTATAGCCTCTAATGTTAAACTGAGGTAATCTGAGTAGGCATATCATTGTCTGCATTGATTTAGCTTTAGCTAATTGCTTACTGACTTAAGCTAAATCCTTAAAGCCACTTATAACTTCCTATGTATCAGGTTGTATTCCGTCTAATCTTTACAGTTTTCTTTTCTGTAAAGAAGTCTTCAGATGCACTTCAGTGATTTAGAAGCCTAAGCCTCCTTTTAGAGATTACTTGCACACCTAGGAGCCTCAGTCTTTTTGCAAGCTAAAGCTTCAGCTTATCTTGAAAATACTTTTTGCAAACTAAAAAATTCAGCTTATCTTGAAAATAGTACCAGCGGTCTTAAAACAGCAAGAGTCTGCACCTGAAGTGTGTGACATGAAGACCTATATTAGAAAACAAGTCCAAAGTAAATATTTAATTGAGGATAAACAATTAACTGCTCACGGAGATCAAAGAGAGAACTCACACTTCTGACCAGGATTGTTTAAACTTGCCTGGCTGCAGGTTAGGAGCAGTGGCCACTTTGAGGTTGCCTTCACAGTCAGAAGTGACAGGAACTTCAGCGCTTCAGGAATGTCAGATCTCCAGGCATAAAATCTGTGGAGTCTCCTGAGCTCCAGGCTAGCTACGTGTTTTCCTTGACTGGGGATTTCTCATGTCTCATTTAATAATGATCTCCAGCCATGAAAGCTAGTATCGATCACAAGTTCTTAAGCTGTCAGTTATCTATTTACATCTCTTTTGAGGACAAAGAGCAGGGCATGGAAGAGGGAAAGAAGGCATGAAAAATGGAACTGAAGTCAAAGAGAGACCTGCAAACGTGCAGGCTGAAAAGCCAGCTGCTAAACTATCCTATAATACAGAGGCTTAGGAAAAGTTAAGTATGAGGATACATAGTCTCACAGTGTCAATATACTGAGAAAGCAAATGTCAGCGTGGCTGAAGGCAGGTTCAAGAACTTAATTTTCTTTCCTTGACTTATACCTTAATTTGATTAATTTAATGTAACCAAGAAGATTTAATACTTTAATCTTCTACCTTCCTTGGACACAGTGAAATCAATTCAAAATCTGAAACACAAAGGTATGTCATGGTCATATATTCTTAGCTAAACATAAAGACCTCACCTTGTAATGACAGTAACCACAATTTCAGCACTAATCCTAGCTTTCTGAGAGGCAAGTATTTTCCCTGGGAAGGGAAGATGATTGAATGGAAAAACTATCTAAATATCTACATAAGAGTCTCATAGGAAACCCTTTTTCTGTGTCTTGCTAGTGGAGCGTGGCCAAATGTGTCAGGGCTTGCTGATGGACTTGGTGGCCTGACCATAGCCAGCCCTTTATATTTACACTGTGAAATATTGAGATTCTGTTTGAGGCACTGGGACAGCTGGGCAACGCTGTTCCAGTCAATGTTCCTCTCCAGTGCACTGCCTTGATAGACAGACAGAGCTATCATACAATAAAATGATGAATACGAAAGTATAGAAAAGCCCTAATGTAGTTGAAAACAAAGACAAATCTGTGCATGAAACAGTGTGAAAAATACAGAACTGACCACCTTTTACAGTTCCAAATGGAAAAGTCAGGCCTCCAAAATCATGATTTAAAAAATTTCTGTGTGTCCTGTGCACATTGCACAGCCTTTACCCCCAGTCCTATTCACCCAATGCTTGCACCAGCATGAAAAAGATGACATGGTAGACAGCTCCCAGGTGTGCCCCTAAGATTACAAAGTCCTACTCTACTAAGGCTCTACCCCACAGACAGCATCTCTCCCTCATCGTACTGCTCTACCCACTCCCACAACTGTTGTTGTGGCTGCAAGTATTCTTTATCTTCCCTTTTATCTTCAGATTGTTGATGTACATCAGCTACCCCAAGGTTAAAAAAAAAGACAGAAAATGCAGCATTTAGCACTGAAGACAAACGCTAAGGAGCTACTGACAAGCAATCCGTCTTGGGGGGTAATTTCCAGATGAATCCAGTGCAGAAACCACATTCCTGAAGCTAGTAGATGAAAGCATGGCAACTGATACATCTTAAAATTTGTGACTCGGGCAAATCTGTGCTTACCCAGCTAGGATTAATGCTGATACCAGCCAGAACTGCAGTCACATAGTGCCAGCAGTAAGGGTTCTGGGATTGTCCGTCTAAAATGACTACTTGCTCTACTGGCTGCTGTGAATACACAACTGATTTCTTCATCATTTAAAAAATGACAAAACGAACACTCCAAATACAGTCTGGGCTTTCATGTGCAGAAGGGCTGAGCTGGTTACAGTAGGCAGGTTACAGCAGGCAGGTTACAGCAATTTGTCTGTTGACATTCTTCTGATGGACAAAATGCCTATTATAAATAGGTTTGTTGCTTCTCCCACTCTAGTGGCCTCTAGTCAAAAGTAGGGTCTGGGTCTGGCTTTAAAAGCTTGCTCTGCAGATACAGTGCTCCTATATGCAGTGCAGCTCCAAACACTAAGGAAATTAGTTAGGCATATCACTAAGTAGAACAGGGAATTTTAGAAGGTTAAATCTTCCTACAGCTGAGTGGAAGAGATGGGAGGCGCGTGTCTTTCTGTGGCTGGTGAATTCAAAGTCTGTGAATCTTTTACATCCCACTGATCATGGAAGAAGGATGAAAATGGTCCATAGGCCTGCAAATGGCCTTAGCAGTTTCCAAAAAAAAACCAAAACAAACCCCCAAACCCCTCCCCCCAAAAAAACAACCCCAAACCAAAAAAAAACAAAAACAAAACCAAAAACAAATAAACCCTTTTAAAAGTGATTGTCTTAAAGCTTGATAATGTCATAAACCAGATCATATTGCAGACATACGAGTGTTAGTTCTAACACAAGGAAGAAGGAAGGAATATGAGACTGGGAAGGAGAGAAAGAAGTTTAAACTAAGGCTGTCCAAACTTAAATCAGCCCAAGGTGCCTGGAACCCTACTCAGAGTTTCAGCATATGCCTTTCAAGGTCTCACACGAGTTTGCTTTGAGACCAATGCAAAATGAACTCAAATTGTACATACTTGTTGAGCTGATCTATCTGCAATTTCAGTAATTGTCACAGAGAAGCCAAACCTCATTCATTTCCCAGGGTCACAGCACCCTTCAAATTATATCTGTCAATAATGCACACTTTCCTCAAAAAACCCTTTACATATTTAACTACAAATGGTTTTCAGGATCAAAACTTGCAGCAATAACATGGCACATGATGACAAAAAAGGTCTGGGAAATTCTGTTCCTCTCCCTGACCCCTCTGCTTACCAGTCAAAAGTGGAATCAAAAGTGACAGGCACCCTGCTGTGCCAAACACCAAACAGGATGCCCAGAGACTGCCAGAGGACCATGGTAAGCCACTTTGTGAAGGCTGCTGCAAATCCAGAATGGGGAACAGGAAAGCATGGATAAATGACCAAAACCTTTACAGGAAGACAGGCTGATCCATTTTCATAGTTCAGAGGCAAGCAAGAGCTACATGAGAAAAGTATGGAATATGTCAGGTAGCCTGGAAAAGGGAGACTAGGAACTGAACTAAAAGAACAGGAAGGTATCTTGGATCTTGTAGCCCAGTGCTTAAACCACTCTAGCATAGATGCATTTCCACCCGTCTACTGTAGGCTTCTTCTGCCTGCCTTGTAAACCTCTGGTCTGACCGCAGTCTCAGGTAGGCTTGGACTAGCTGGATGTTCAACCTGATTTCTCATGGAAATTCCTGTATTCTTCTAATTGAACTCTTCATACAAGATTTAAATCTGATTGCTGTGGTGATATTTAAACACAGGTTTAAATGCTTTGAGAAACCAGAGTTTATGTCAGCACCTGTTTTGGGCACTGCAGAAGTTTCACCACTCAGAGGAACAGATCTCTAGCAGCTCTGGACGGGAAAAGATGCAGGCACATGACTGTTGCTCTGCTGGGTTGATTAGCACATGTTAACCACTTGGGTGGATGTTTATTTAAAACTATCTGCTCAGTTAATCTTTGTAACTATCTGATACAAATCCTGAGGTCAGTCTTTTAAGCAAAGGAATTGGACAAATGGTCAGCTTTGTAATGCAGGTGGAGGTTTGAGGAAGCAGATATAATTCCAACAGAAGCTTGAATTACCCACTTTCATTGCAGTTGTTGGATTGTTACAGTTGTTGCATCAGTTCCCAGGCAGTACTTCTGGTATAGGCAGTTGTACAATAGTTTCACTGCTCAGCTTCCAACTACCATCCCACAACTAGTAGCTGTTTCCTATTCAGCTGAAAAAGCACAACCATTTCAATGTTTAGACAGCTTTAGACCCCTCCTAAAGGACATTTAGACGACTCCTCTTAGTTTGGGCTGCTATGACTGTTCCTATGGCTGTGATCTGCTACTGTGTCTTAGCTGAAGCAGGGTGAAACTAACCTCTGAGAGCTTCTAGCTCCTTAAATTTACTGAGGATAACAGAACATCTGACTCTACAAACTTATTTACCTGTACAGGCTTTGCCTGAGTAGAGTCAAGAAAACAATCTACCTACCTATGTCTCATGTTCTGTATTTACAAAAGAAAATGAAAGCACATATCTGTCTTCTCAGTGGTGCGTGCAACATAATGAGAAAATGCACACATTTTTTGCATGTTTTTAAAAACACCCATAGAAACACAGGTTATTCTCCAGGTTTGGTGAGAGTAACACATGTTAGCATGGAAATCCCAACAGAAAAGGACAAGATCCATTTGCATATTTTGGTTGTCTTTGAAACTTTATAAAAATGTGGAAGCCAAAGGGAAGGTAATTAGTTAAAAATATTTGTTTAGCAATGAGGTTATCTGTTCACAGAAACATGGAAAATCAGTGTGATTCTTCAATCCAATTTGCTCTGAATTATTTCATCAAACACATCTGCGTGATAGTTGTCCAAATAATTGATTTTGTGGCTTGTCTGTCAAATAAAAAATTGGAGGAAAATTCAGAATTTGAGCCTTCTTGCCAAACAAAAACTAGAAAATAATTTAATTTGACATGTCATGCTCTAGATAGCACAAAATATTTCAATTGAAGAATTTTTACAGGAGCAGAAATACAAATAGGTAGAGAGAGAATAGTTCCCAGAACTGCTGCTGGGAAGAGAGTTGACCCTTTATTCAGTATTTCAGAGGCTGTAGCACTTGGGACACGAGCCATTCAGATTCAGCTCGGCCCTCTGTTTCCGTTGTTCACCTCCCAGAAAAGAGGCATAATCATCACACGTGGTTAAAGAGCAGCTCTCCAGTTGTCTGCTGATGCACTTTGAATAAGTATTTGCAGCTTCAGCCCTTCACGGGGTTTATCACACATCACGTGGAGGCTCATTCCTGGACACTTTTCTGTGGTCTTTCTTTAGCAATCACAGAATCACTGAACGGTTTGTGTTGGAAAGGACCTTGAAATCATCTAGTTCCAGTCACCCTGCCATGGGCAAGGACCCCTCACACTAGACCATGTCACCCCAAATCATCAGGATAAATAACCCAAATACACTTTGCTGAAAATTTGTCTAGCTTCAGTGATTCCTCTAGAAAATCTTGAGGAAGAAGTCCATATTTTATACATCTTGTCTGCCATAGGAAAGCTCGGAGGATCTGAGGAAATGGATTGTGGTAAAAAAGTTTTAGTTGTCATTGCACTGAATGTGTGCAGTATATAATAATCTGCATTAGTATATGAGTGTTACATTAATTAGACATAAAATACATTCCTGGACTGGGCAAGAGAAATTTAATTTTAAAATCTGTATTAAACTGACTGCCATTAAATGTTTTGCACTTAAGATGTACAGTCATAACTCCTACAAAAATATTTATGCAAATTTATTGGAAATGTAGTGATCCTTGCCTCTAAAATATGACAACTGCACACGTCTGTATGTCAACACAGTTGTCAGCTATGTTTAAATTCAAGAAACTGTGCAGAGAAGCTTTTAAGGGGTCACTTGAAAAAGATCTAAGAAAGCATGCTGTTTCATGTGTTGCTGATGATGGTGCACAAAGCCTGCCTGGAAGAAGCCAAAACAGTGTTAAGAATGCTGACCTAAGTAGATGAATGACCAGTGCCTCTAGGGCACTGATGTTTCATTACACAGACAAAAATGGACAAGATCATCACATGCATTCACATGCAGTAGGAAAGAGAAAAAATTCTAACACTTTTCTAATGTCAAGGATCTAAGCCAGGAGGCTTTTGAAGTATCTTGGTAGATCAGAAGATAGGGAGCAAAAAGGAGGGCACACAGTGGCTTTCATCTTCTTTTTTACTCTTGAAGAAATCAATCAGTTAATGGAAAAAAGTCATATTCTAGATCACACGAGAAATTACTGTAGTCTACTGCCACCATCCTTAGACACACATTGAAGCACAAAATGCACTCAAAAGTGATATCAAGACCTTTCTACTTGGATGCAACAACTTCTAATTGGGGCACAACTTAGTGCTGCACATTACTGGTAACTTATGGGGCCAGAAAGAGAAAAACTTAACCAAACCAGCTTCTGCTTTGTGTAAAACTTCAGGCTGCTAATATTGTACTTAGGACAAAACACCAAGGGCCAAGTTTTCAGCAAATGAGAACAACCTAGTCCACTAGCCAGACAAAATGCCTGCTCTGATACAAGCAGCGAAGCCAAGAATATTAGCCAGTTACCTAAGAAGCTAGCCAGATTGTGAGCCCATCAGACTGTCACAGCTTTAGCCAGGTAGCCAATTTGCCTGACTTCTGCCAAAGGTTTTCTAAGTGCCATTGTAGCTTCAGAAAAAAGAAAAAAAAATAGAAGAGAGGAAAAACAAAGAGTTCAAAAAGTTACCAATGAAAAAGAGATATTTTCTGGAAAATGTGTTTTGGTGGAAAAATTGTGACCAGGTCAAGATGCAATTCTGTCTGTGGTGCTTAAACAGCCTCTGTTGCTTCCGGTCTGGTAAAATAACAAAATACTGCCGATACCAAAAGGGAAGCATGCAATAGAAGTATTGTACGTGATGTTGGAGAGCTAAAGAACTGGTGAGGTAGATGATAGTAGGACTCAAAGGCCACAACAAGAATCATATATACCTAAAGTATAGCTGTCTTCAGCCACAGTCCAAAAGTTGGATATTTTATTTTTTGTAAAACAACCCCTGTATTATAACTTACACTTGGCTTGAGCATTTGCGTGTCCCAGATCGACCCTCACTTGAGGTGAGTACTGAATAGAAATCTTCTCATTTGCTTCACTTGGCCTTAAATGTTCCTTGTAGGATGCTTCCATAATGCATCATAAAGACTTAATGGCTGCCACTAGAACTTTATGGAACTCAACAATCAGAAATAAAAAGAGCCATTGAAGTGTAATGGACCTCTTACAGGCCCTAGAGTGTCTTTGTGTTTTTTCCACTAACAGAAGCCAGTAGGAATATATGGCAGAGATGAGGCACATTCTTTGCAGCATAAATCACACAACACTGACAAGCTGGGTAGTAAAGTGTTCTGTATCACTAAAATAGTAACTTTACCTTTAAAGAAAATCTTCACTAGTGCTAAATATTATTCCTGTTGATCAGAATTTGCAAATCCTGCCACATACCAAAAGACCAGTCAGTTTTCAGCTCAGAGGGATTGCAGTTGGTATTGGAGTCTTTGATTTAGCTAAGGCAGACTTTGACAGTATCCCCATTTTCATATTTATATTACAGAAATACTTTGCATGCCTCTAGTACCTTTTATCAGAAGACTGATCTCCTTTACAGACAATAATGAATTAATGCTCACAATGCCAATGTAAATTGGGATTTGTTTTCCTTGTTCTGCAGATAGGAAAGAATGAAGCACAAAGATGATGCAACTATTTAAAGAAGGTTTGGCAGAGCCAGGCACAGAATACAGATCTCCTGACACTTGAGCCAATGCCTTCACTTCACTGTCTTTGCCCTTTTATCTGCATACTGTCAACAGTCATTCAAGATGGACACCTACAAAAACAACCTGTTTTTAAGAATGGATGCCTAAACTCCTGGGTTCATAGCTAAACTCCAAGTGTGCTAAATGTTCAGAACATCATCAGGCATGAGATTTCACTAGTTCCAAAAAGCAGAACTTAGTGACTAAATAAGGATTAAGAGCCCTAGTTGTATCCATGCTTTCTTCTTTTTTTTAATCTTTTCCTTTTTCTAATAAAGACTTCTAAGTGGCCATGCTGAGCATGAAAGTATTATAAAAAATAAAGATATTGTGAAAAGAGAAATAAACTGCTTTTGCTTCACTGGTGTCTGTATGTCTTTCTGAGATGTCACAAGGCCGATTTTACTTGTAAATGTCTGGCAAAGTTTCCAGGAAATACATGCATGGATTAGAACCTGGCAGTATGTGGTTTTGAACATTGGGGCCCATGCTTTCTTTATAGGTCAACTACCAATAAGGCATCCTGTACCATGTGGTCACCTTTTATACTCTGCCCAATGACATTATCTTACTTCCAACTTATACCAACTCATATTCACATATCATGTCAATGCCAGACAGACAAATCACTAATATCCGTAAAATGCTAGGAAACCATAATGGGTATCTTGTGGTACTCAAGTTCTACTTGCACCAACACCTTTGCTGTGGTTTGGTGTACCATGACTTGGGCATATTCCTTGATGCATGAACATGTGCAAAACAATACTCCAGTGGAAATGAACAAAAGCGTTTGTGACCTTGAATACATTCCTGTGCCTGCTCCTCCAGTAATTCTGTGCTCCTGAGCACCCTCTTTGCTTTCATAACATATTTGAGAGTGTTTCTGTTCTAGTCTGCTTGTTTTGCTCCTCCTTGCTCACAGGGAGACATTGCTTATGTGAATCCACTGATTTAAGGGACACAGCTTCATATCCAGCCCACAATGTGAACCACTTTTGGGCTGAAAGTTGTTGCTTTTCATCACCTACTGTTTCCTAAAATCAGGCTTACAGAAGAGTTCTCAAAATTCCTACCAGTTTCACACAGAACCACAGCTGCCTACAGTTAAAAAAGAAAAAAAAAAGTAAAAGGGCAAGGATTTAAAACTTTCTAGATTAAACCAAGATAACTGGAGATATAACTGGAGATAATAGACCATCTTACTACACAGGGAGGTTTCTTTTGCTCTTGTAGATGTCATTTGAGAGGTCAGCATGGATTTCCCCATGACAGCCCTAAAGAACTAGTCTGAATGCCACTATTAAGCCTTTTTTTTTTTTTTTTTAATGTATTTACTTTATCATAATTGCTGCTGTGTTCTGCCATAACTTCAAGCCATGTGGATACTATCTACAGGAGTCTACCCCTTTTAGCTATGGCTGTTTACTGAAACCTGAAGGAAAAATAGTCCCACCAGCATTAAAATACATCATGAAGGTAAGTCACTCTAGCTTGATACTATAGAATCTTCTTTTTTACATTAAGAATTCCTGCACTTTCCTGTCTGAACAGGCTTTTTGACATTAATATTACACTTTATTTCTTGTAAAAATCCAGAAGTCCTTTTTTTTGATGCTATCTCTGACAGAAAAATTGTTGTCAGTAAATACACTGATAGATTACCATCCTTAATGTAACTCTACTGTGAGATTCAGGTGTTGCAGCTTGTTGGTGTACTTCTGAGCTATACATGCATATGTAGACACAGTCTAGTCTGAAAGCTTTTTAAGCATCCAGGGCAAATTCACAAATTCAGAGCTCCAGAACCAGGAAAGCAAGCTGTCTGCAGTTAGGTATTTGATTTGATGCGCAAATACTTGATTTGTATCTGTACTAGTGTTCATTAGTTGCACTGAGTAGGTATGATATTGTATATGGCCACTGATTCCTCATCTGTTTTTTGGAAATCACTCTGCTCCTAACATGTACTGTGATCCTGGCTCTTTCTGCCTCTTCCTGCCTGTTTTGTTTTTTTTTTTTAATGTTTTCATGAATAAGAAGACATTGCACCATATTTGTGCAGAGGGTGACCACCACATTCACGCTATTCTTTACAGTCTATTTCCAAGTCAGATTTCTGCTTTAGCCTACCCTGGACCCCTCAGTTCATTCTGCACAAAGGATCTGAGATTTTCAAGCTATAACCATTGCTCAGCCCACAGACATCCCCCACTACCCTCAGTTTTGTCCTTGATCCTTTTCTGCAGGTATTTTTGCCACTTTTTTCTCCATTCCTCTCCCCTCTCACACATAAAAGCAGTCAATCCTCACAACAACCAGCTCTGAAACCATCCTTGGCAACAAGGCAGAGTGAAAGCCTGACTGCACCTCTCCAGAGAGAGGCAATAGCCAGCAATCATGATACAATTTTTCCGTGGAGCCATGCTCATCCTGGCTACCACTTTACACTGCATGAAGAACCTCTGCTATAACAGGGATTAAGACTAGGTGCCTGTCCTGGGTTCAGCTGATAGTGGCTTAAAGCCCTTCCTTCAAGCAGAGATGTTCTTTCAGTCTTTTGATTTTCCTAACCTGCCACTGATCACTGTTTTTCTTCTGTTCACGCTCTCCTCAGCTTTCAAGCAAACCTAAAATGAGACAAAACCTGGACCAAACCCAAGTTCAATTCAGTGGCTTTAGTTTACACAAAGCCAAGGATGCCTCAGCTACTCTCTTTGCTATGGGGAGCTTTCCGAAAGGCAAGATTCCTGCCGAAATATCTTTCTACAGAGAGTGCTTATGTATATAGCAGAACTCAGGCAGCAAAAATAACCCATTTTTTGGGACAGTGAGGTCAGGAAGGCCAGTCAACACTAGCTTGTTTAACCTAGGGCAGGGACAGAGGTGTCTCTTTTTGATTTGCAGATCACCACCCCACACACACTAACAATACCTGGGCTGAAGAAAGCAACAGAGGAAAATAAGCACATCATTTTCTTTGAATGCTTGACTTTATGGAATACTTTAGTTCAGAAACTTGGTTTTCCATCTGTCCTCATCTGTTCTTTCTTACAAGTCTCACTGTTGAGCTTTGAGGAAAATAATTCCTAAATACTATTCAGCTCATTCATATTATCAGTATTTTCAGGTGCTTTTGATTTTAAATCCTGAAGTATCTTTCCTGATAGTATTTTTCAGGTTCATGGTCATAACATAAAAATATTTCCTGATACTTATGAAGACAATATATATAACCCTATTACAGTACAGCTATTTTAATTCTGTGCTGAAATGTAGGTGCCCTTAAAAGCCAGGAAAATAGAAGAGCATTTTGGAATATTAATGCCAGGACAGGACATTCAGTGCAGCTGGGCAATGACGGCTGCAATTCCAGCCTCACCATTCTTAATGTTCAAAGTGGGAAGCAGAAATTTATCATCCTGTTAGTTAACTGTATTAGCTAATCATGACCCCAGGTTATGTATATAGCAAAGGTATTTTCTTTACCTCATACAAGGGGTTTGAGACTTGATGTCTGAGTTCTTGTAGTGGAAAGCCACTGATGCACTGATTCAATATGCTGGCTAAGGATCCCTAGATGTTGAAAATCAATGAGTGGATGGTAGTAGTGACAAATATATTGTTTCAATTTGCTAGGAAAGGTTATGGGACTTTTCAGGGACCTAAGTAGTATAGACTGCTGGTCAGGAATATGTCACTTCTAACATGCAATTAGAATCTACAACTGTAATCAATCTTTATAAAAGTCTGGAACTGTGCAGAATACCTCCAGATTGTCCACCCCAGGTTTTGCATTTCTCAGTAAAATGCTCTTAATAAAGACTGGATATCTTCTAGCCAAATATATGGTAATATTGAGGGAAGACATTCTCAAATAGATACCTGTAAATATGTTCATAACATCAGAATTACTGTTTGGGGTTTTGGTTCTGCAAGACGTACTTTCTTTTCACTTACCTTAGGGCACATACAAACTAAATAATGGAAAGCAGTGCAGAAATTCCCAGTTTAGCTTCTCCAGATGGCTCTGTGTGGAAGAAAAGTCCTCAAGACACTTGCTGAGGTTCAGAAGTAGCATAGGTGTGTGATAAACCCTGCCAATCCACAAGGCTTACTACAACCTTTTGGGGCAGTTTGGATTTTAGTAGCCCTATCTAAAGTGCATACCTTGTGGGCAATGATACGTTTGACATGAGCAATGAGCTGGGCCATGCTCTGGGATGAAGCATGGTGCCATAGATCAGCTGTCTGACACCACTGAGCACAGTGCAGGGGGGCAGCCACTCCTGGGATTGCTCTACAGCCTCCTCACCACTGCAGCAGCAGAGCTGTCCTGGGAGAGCAGGGGACTGGGCTAGGGGGCTAAGGATGGAAAGGTGGAGGAACTGGAGGCTGGCTGAGGAAGTGTAGGAACCATAGGTGCATCAGAGATGCAAGGTGACATGATTGAAGAGGTTGCTGAGGACTCAGACTGAAGTCTGATGATAACATAGTGTAAGTCTGTGTTTGTGTGTGTCCAGACTTTCAGCAGTTGCAAGTGCCTGTCTTGGCTGAATGTCCTCTAGCAACAGCCTAGAGCAACAGCAGCTCCAGTTTCTTTCACAGTTCTCTGTCCCTGTGCCACAGGCAATAAAACCAGTGGTCTTAACTGCAGACACCTGAGGCAAAATTTAATCCCTTGTGTTCAACTCACAGTGTATGCTTTTCATTTGTCCACAGCCTTTCTGTACTTAGATGGGTATGTCCTGAATACATGCTGTTTACCTACAAGGAATCCAAAGCATTTAGTGGCATGCCAGCATCAGGGTGATGTGCTCCCTGCACTGCTGTGCTGGAGCTGCCCCCTGGCTCTGATGTGATATCCTGTTTGAACAGCTACCAGTGCTCTGGTCTTCCCATCCTCTTGATCCATCTGAATTCATAATATTCTTTAGAGGGTGAGCTGAGGCTACACCATTCTGTGTCTGTCTGAAAAGTAATGGTTTTTGTGCACAAGGATGCCCTGAAAAAGTAATTCTGATATAACTTGAGAAGTGAATTTATAACAGTATGGGGAATCTGATATGGACACTGCCATCACAGCTTTGACAGATGAGTGCCAACAAAACTCACTCTGTAGTTCAAGACTACTACTCTGGCTATTCACTTTGCTCTTAATTGCATAGTTCAGTATTAAGAAAACCATGATTATTCCCTCTCCTTTCCAAAGAGAGACATAATCCGCATTCAGACAGTTGCTTTGATGTATAATGTTTATTCCTGTCTAGCTTTGGGCTTTGAATAATTCAACACTGTAAAACAAAAAGACATTTTTCTTCTATAAAATAAGGTTCATGGGCAGTATATATTCTAGTTTAGGGAGGGTTCCCTTTTTCCTTTATGGAAGTTTCCTAACAGAAATGTATTTGTGTTATGAACATCCAACACAGAAAAACTCAAAGGACTAACTACACAAACTCTAGATTTGACCTGAACATAACTTCCAGAAGATTCTAAGATTCTTTTGGTTTTCGTCTTGTCAGATTGTCCAGGCAGAGCTGTAGGACTGTTTCAACTGGGCTACGGGACAACTGGAAGCAATCTCTGGGCAGAAAGATTGGAACTGGGAAGACGTGGAAGTAAGGAACTCCTAAAATGAAGATATCTAACTTGGGTGCATACACTGTGCTGTAAGGAAGCCTCCAGAGCATAACTGAGTGAGCTGATATTACTTCTCTGCTTAAGTTGCATAATTGTCTACTTTTGTACTCCCTGTGGGTGCCTACGTAAGGAAACTGTACCAAGTTTTTCATTAGATAATTATATGAAGATAATGATAAAAATATATAACATGTAGGCAAGCACTTAGGCAAATCTCTATCTACACTTGAATTAGCCACTAATATTCCAAAATAGGAGTACCTACATAACATTTTACATCGTCTAAAATCACTTTCCTTTCTAGAGAAACCATGAGTTTCATGCTGCAGTGTAGATGAGCTGCTTTGCACAATCTTCTATTGTCATGGATTTGACTTTTTTTTTTTTTTCCCAGGCCCTGAAAACTGCTTTTATTTCCTGATTTAGATTTTTAGCTCTTTGGGGCAGAAATCATGTTTGCGTGTGTTTGTACACCAGGAGCAGGTCTTATGTATAGCTGTGGTTTGGAAACATTACCACAATATAAATAGTACATTAATCATTAATTATACTGTTGATGCACTGCTATGTCTTAAGCCGTGGCACTGTTTATGACTCTTGATCTTCTCACAGAGATGAGATCAAGATATTTCCATAATCATAACATTCGTCTGAAGTCATGGTTGCCCCAGATATTCCTGGAAGAGATTCAGAATCAGAGATTGACAATATATTGTGAATATCAGTTGCCTAAGGAAGCATCCATATCACATACTGGCATATATTGTGAAACTTCAGAAGGTTAAAAATTATTACCTAAGCTATGTGCATTAAGTAACTTGCATACAGAATTTGACACATGTGAGAGTCTCAGGCTGTTTTGCAAACATTATTTGGCTTCCTATAACATACAGAAATGTTATAATCTCAATTTAACTTCAAAATAAACTAGTGTTTGGTCAGCACATTCATAAAATGTAAGAAAGTGGGTAAGCTCGTCCATTTGCTGCATATAAGAAATGAGTAAATGCTAAACTCAGCTAATCAGGTGCAGACATATTCTAATTTCTTGTGATAGACAATACCTAAAGTATCAAGCTCACTGTTATTTGACCTGAATTGATTTGATTGCCAAGGTCATGCTGGAAATGTGTGGCAAAGATGGAAAAAAAAAAAAGAAACCAGATCTCATAACTTTCACTAAATTACATTTCCTGAGCAGCAACTGATGGTATTATCATTTACGTAATAAGAGCTTTTAATCGCATAAAGAGCAATTTAAGATGATTTCCCAGCTACTTGAGCCAAATAATTCAATCTCATCTAAACTGCCTGGTGCACACTCCTCTCTTTTTGAGGAAAAATGGTCAGGCCTACAGAACTCACATGGCAAGGAACAACAGGGCAATAGGATTCACAGTACACCACCACATGTCTGGGAACTCAGGAAGGCAGGGAGGACCTATGCCTCCCTTTGTCATGGCTAATGAAGTATTTTATGTTGCTGATCTATTCTACAGAACTAGCTGAGAATACTGAGGAGGGCCAGAAAGTGACCAAAAGTGCAAGAAGACCAGAAAGTGCAAGAAAGAACTACTGGAATGGGCTGTACTTCCACCTCATTTGTCTTCCTTTAAATGCACGGCTGAGATGTCAAAGCTCAAGAGCTGATTTCTGATTCTGCCTCACAAATGTATCTGACTCCACACCTGTGTTAAACTACTAAATGGAGGCGAGAAAGAGAACTTCAGACACATCCCTTTCCTCAGCAATCCCTTTTTCCTGGCTCAGTGCTCTGAATACTGGTGTACCATGTCTGTTGTCAACCTCAACTTTAAACATCTGCTCTGCTTGTTGTGTGGGACACCTCACTCAGCACCAGGGTTTCTCTTCCTGGAGGTGAGCACACACAGTTTAGGTACTGAGTATCACAGCTCTCTGAATCTGTTTAGAGGGGTTATTCTGAGATTCCTCAGTAATTAGACATTGCTTTTCAGTGCCCATAAATCCTGCTTTGACATAGGCCACATAGGAAAGGATTTAATACACAGAGAAGACGCAGCACTTAATCATCAGAGAAAGCAGGAAGTCACAGTGGAAGAAATGGTTTGACTAGCTATCAGGGACTTGGAAAACCTTGATTCATGTTATTATTTCTTGCACAGTAATGTGCAAATGATGTCTCAATGCCTCGTTCCTCTTCTGCAAAAGGAAGAAGAATACTGGTGTGTCCTACATGAGTGCTGTGAGGATAAACTGAAGTATGGAGGCAGAATAAGAACAAAGGTCAAAGGCAGAAATGATAGTCTGAGTGATTATAGGTCAAGTTTGAAGAATTACTCACATGCATGGAGAGAAATTACTTAGGCTTTTAAATTTGCCCAGGCATTGTCATCTTGCAGCAGTTTATGTGCTTCTGGGAACACACACAGCAAAATCACAAGCAATTTCCTTGAGCATTACAGGGAATAAGAATCCTCACTCTCGAGCTGTGTCTACCTAAGCCTTTCCTTTCTGATCATCATGATTATCTGCTACTATTTGAGTCCCAGTAATCCTACATGTCTTCCACTGTTCTGACCCACATCACCCTCAGATTGTCTCCATGTCAGGTGTCTCTAAAGCAAAGAGGTCCAGACTTTGTCAAGTATAACCATTTCACAGGTAATGTCAAAATGCTAATCAGCAGAACATTAGAATCTGTATGAGTGCTTGTTTTTTTTTCAACCCTTATTAGGCACATGTTCTCTTGAAAGCAAGATGTAAGAGCAATTTCATTGATGTTCATTATTAAAAATAACACATCATTCAGTTAGATGTGTTGATATTTCTCAGAAGGGGTCAAGTGCAGCCGTGTGTCTGAAAGAGATATGCCTAAAGGTTAGACGTCAGACAATCAATGAAATCAACAAAGTAAATGGATGGAAGGGAAATGTAGGACAAAGGTGATATTTTTCAGCTGGAGAGCTAGATAAAGTGAATACCCAAGTACTTCTCTACCATTTGAAAAGCTTGTATTTGGTAGATAATGTTACAGAAACAAGGTTCTGGGAGAGGTCTAAAAGGATAGACAACAGTCTTACTAAGCAAAGAGAAGGGGAGGTGTTTCATTGGGGAAAAGAAAACAGAAAGGTGAGATCAGCAAAGACTTTTCAGCAGAGAAATTTCATTCATGGCATGCAGACTGCTGACCTGCCCTTGTTGTTCACTTAGAGGAAACCACCAAACTTTTCTTGAATAGCAGTCATCTGTTTCATAGGGGTGTCTAAAATTCATGTGCTTATCATATTCTATAAATGTACTAGGAGATCATCAACCAACTCTAATGAACCTTAGCATAGCCAAGTAGTCTCTTTAAAGACTCAGCTGAGTAAAAGTCACCAGTTCTGAAAAATTAACTGCTTGATCTAATGAGTTCTTGCATCACCTCTCACTTTGAAGCTGAACTTAAGTGATCCTCAGATATTGTTTATCTATAATTTACATAAGATAAATTCTATCCTGTTGTTTCTAGTACCCTACTTCAGTTAAATTCTCTTGCAACATCATTTTCTACACAGTATTCACCTTATTCCTTCACGTAAATCTTTAAAAATATTCTCTTTCTGCTACCATAATATGGAACATTTAGCATTGAAGTCCTGGAATAATAAGGTGCTTGTTCTTGTTACTGCTGGAAATCCTAATGATATTGCAGTAGTAGTAGAGCAGCACCAGCATGCTGGGTGCCCAAAATTCCTACTCCTATGGAGGCTGGAATACACCCAAAAGCATTGTGCTACATTGTGCAGTCCAAATTTATATGCAGTTTAACTCTCTAGCCAGTACAGAGACATCGGATCAAATGGAAGAGGTTTATAGTTTTAGGGTGTTTGAAAGAAAGAGAGGATTTAAACATAGCTGGAATGAAGGGGATGAAGCATGTGATTAGTACCTTAATGGGAAGAAACTGGAAGACTAGAATAGCACAGGCACAAATGAAATGCATGAAGAGAGGGAAGCCTAGGATTAAGTATACAGGAATATCATGAATTAGGCTGTTTTAAGGATGTTCAGATTTGTATTCTTTACCTGAGCTGCTGGCGGATTGTCTAGGGTTGTTTGATACATACCCAGATGGAAACCCTGATTAGTTCTGCCGATCCCTGACAGGAGCCCTGAAACCCAGACGTAACACAGCAGGTCTGGGAGCCCCATATCACTGGTGTAATCCCATTTGAACCAGGACTGCACTTGCATGGACTGTTGCAGGATGTAGCTCAAAGTTTTCAAGTTGTGCAGTAGTTATCCCAGCTAGTGTGTATCGCTGTCTCTTTAAGGGAATCAATAGCAGCAACCCCAAATATTTCAGCCCCCACTCCTATAAATAACAGAAGAATCACTTGGAGATCACATAGCTTCCTTTATATTTGACTAGTTGCCATAGCATCTACTGTAAAGCTGTCATAGTTATAGCTACCTAAAGGATGTCTAAAGTTTGTCAATGGTGTTTCTCTCTCTGCTTAGAGAAAAGAAATAAGGATAATAAATTAGGGTTCAAGTAATTTTCTTGAAGCATGGCAAAGGCTATCTGATGAGGTCCTATGCCTTTTTAGAAAGTGTCAAGTCAGAAAAAAACAGGTTTATGAACGTAAGGAATGAAGAATTAAAGTACATGTTCAGGCAACCCTTTACCCTGCCTCGCTTGTGCAGCCCCTGCTCAGGGAATAGCTCCCATAACGAAGGGTGCCTTTGAACTGTGCAGCAGGGGTGGCTACACATGCCCTTCAGCCAAATTCCTGGCGTACCTCACCCCCGGAACACCAGATCTCCCACATTTGATAAGCCCTTTGCTTCTTTTTCATAGTTGTTTCGCCCTTATGCACTTGACACAATCTAGCCCTGCAGACACCTGCCATTAAACTTGTCATGCACAGGCAGCTACAGGCCAGCTGCTGACATCTTTATTTAAAGGACCGATTCAGTGCAGTGATTAACTGAGGCGTGTAGGAGCTCCTGAAGATACACGAAGCCCTCCTAGAATCTAAGGATGGTCCTGTGAAGGAATTTGCTCCCCTATTCACAGTGGGAATGGCCCATCAAGATTACCTGTCAACATGAATCACAGCTCTGCTGAATTGCTGTGGCTAATCACACCTCCCCCAGGCAAGGCAGGGGGGTGATTTGCACGTAATTCCGGTGCTATGGACAGGGAAGGGCGTCAAGTTTTCATAGATAGGTACTTTAATCCTTTAATTTCCTGTTTTTTCAGAGTTTAGACCTGAAGCACGTTGAAGGGCATGAAATATCTGTGGGCAGCTTTAATTCTGCATTGGTGCTTTCCCCA
The DNA here is from genome assembly GCA_009867235.2 of Psittacus erithacus. Lineage (NCBI taxonomy): Eukaryota > Metazoa > Chordata > Aves > Psittaciformes > Psittacidae > Psittacus > Psittacus erithacus. The sequence continues at coordinate 103,362 of WYDI02029452.1, read as the reverse complement.
GGGAATGCAAGATTTCTCAATGAATTTATGAACCTCCCAGATGCTGGAGCTGGCCAAGGATTATGTCTCCCACTCTAGAAGTATTAAAATGATGCAGAAGCTTCAGAAGCTCTGTGGGCTAAAGAAATAAGCTATACCAACTGCTCAGAACAATAAAAATAGCCTCTTGCTCTGTTGTGTTTCTATCACCTGGCTGCTTGCTGTAAGGCCTCTTTCTTATGAGTCAGTGTGAGCAGAACAGTTTGCTCAGCTGAATTACCTACTACAGTTCAGGCCGTGTTGTAAGCAACTTATGTTATAAATGAAGTTATGGGCAATGTGATGCAACCAGATATTTGCATACCACTGAGGTATGTGCTCTATAAATATATAAACACAAATAAACAGTGTTTTCCCTGTGGTCACACTGGTTATTTACTATAGCAGGTGTCAGCGTTTTGAATAATTAAGATCCCAACTAAGTTTAGAAATAGCTTGTATTTACTTCTATCTGTCAGGTATTTCGGGAATACTGACAAGTAGGTACCGTTAAGCAGCATTATCTTTTCCAAGCTAAGTCAGTAATACCCCTCCTGAGTTGTTCCGGTATTTCAGCTCTTTTATTAGCACATAAGAGAACACACTTGCAGGTTATCACCACTTACAATTTCTTTCCTATTTATTACATTTCAAAGGAGAATCACATTTTAAAGCACTGCATGAAGTTGGTCATCAGTTAAAGTACTTCAACTTATTAAACTCTAATTGCATGTTACCTACCTAAAATATACTTTAATATCATAAAGGCGGATTATGGGCTTTATTTAAGGATCCTCCAGCTAGTATCAGAACAGAAAGCACAGCTGTTTTCCTGACTTTCTCCAAAACTTTTCTTCAAAGCTGGACTGGTCCAAGTTTTTTTCAGTCAAACTGGGAAAAAACCCTAATCCCAAAGCCAAACCTGTCTGTTTGACTGTTTTGAACTATAATGCCTGTTTTCCTCTTTCTCCCCAGCTAAGCTGAAAAGGTAACGTCCTGCAGAAATAATTCAATGCCAGGTTGGACCTGCCTGGGGAAAGATTTAAACTTCTGCTTTCCAAAGGATGTGTGCCAGCATCATGCATTATCACAGTATAGAAAGAGTTCCTGAGGCTTAAGCAGGAGATAAATCGGTTGCACTAAGATGAAATTCTTCGGCTGGATTTTACAGAAGTTGAACTAGGGAATTGTTACAATCTCTGTATTCTATGAATTCATAAACATGGATTCCTCAAAACATTTTTTCTAATACTATCCAGCAGCAAACATTTAAATCCTGGGGAAGATGAAGCTTTTTGTGAGCAAAGATGAAGCCTTTTGTGAACAAAGTGGACAAAGAGGGATTCAAACAGCAAAATGTCCACAGAAATAACTTTCCAGCCCATCAGCTGGAGCACAAAACCTTCATGAATGAGTCAAAAGGGGGTAAATGTGGGCTTCCTGACACCTCATGGTGGCATGACTTCATAAGCTATGTTGTGGTTGACGTCTGTCCCTCTTTCCTGAAGGTTTCCTCCTGTACTACTTCATTAGGCCATACGCTGATTTCCAAGCTATGATCTACCACTCATGGTATTTTGATCGATGTTTGGATTATCAGATGTAACTTCAATGATATATACATTAATTATATCTATTTTGTGTGTCCAATAAAGAGTCATTCCTAAACCAAGAAAGACCATCACTGCCCTTTCCATTAATAGTACATTGGATCAAAGATCACAAGGCCTACATGATAGAGTAAATTTGGTTTCTATTAATTCCCAGTAAGCTGGAGCTCAAAGCAGTCCACTGAGAGTAATTAAGTTTACAGGGTTGCTTTGGGTTCTGCAGGCAGTGGCTTCATCTCTGTGGCTTCACTTGCAAAATAATTTTAACTTCTCTCACAAAGCACAATGGTTTCCTAACTGCAGTGTGAATTTCATGTGTCAGGTTTAGAAAGCCTTATGTTTTTGCTTTTAGACATCTTAGATGTCTTTTAGATCCTTTTTCTCTTCCAAAACAGAGAAAAGAGGACAATGACCTTCTTTCACTAGAAGCCAGACATCCTGTGAACAAGTAGGCATGCTCTGGTGGATGGAAAGAGTTAACAAAGCAGGTCCTCATTTCTTACCAAGGCTAATTTGATATCTGAAGTTATGGTTGTATGTGGGAAAGAGGACTGCTAAGAACAGTGGCAGAGGCAGTACTGGTGATGCGGGAGTCTGGGTACATAGGAGAAACTTTGGAATTTTTACTATAGATGTACAGTTTCCAAATATGAATGCCATCCATATAGAATCATAGAATGGCTAAAGTTGGAAAAGACTTTAAGATCATCTAGTTCCAACTTCCCTGCCATGGGCAGGGATGCTACACACTAGACCATGTTGCTCAAGGCTCTGTCCAACCTGAACACTGCCAGGGACTGAGCATTTACAACTTCTTTGGGCAGCCTGTTCCAAGTGCCTCACTGCCCTCACCGTAAAGAACTCCTTCCCTATTTCTAACCTGAACTTCCCCTGTTAAGTTTAAACCCATCACCCCTTGTCCTATTGCTATAGTCCCTGATGAAGAGTCCATCTCCAGCATCCTTGTAGGCTCTCTTCAGATACTGGAAGGCTGCTATGTGGTCTCCGCTCAGCCTTCTCTTCTCCACATTGAAAAGACCCAACTTTCTCAGCCTATCTTCATGCAGAAGGCTCTCCATCCCCCTTATCATCCTCGTAGTCTTCCTCTGGACTCGCTCCAACAGTTCCATGTCCTTTTCATGTTGAGGACACCAGAACTGCTCACAATACTCCAGGTGGGGTCACATGAGAATAAAGGGGCAGGATCACCTCCCTCAACCTGCTGGTCACGCTCCTTGTGATGCAGCCCAAGATATGGTTGACTTTCTGGGCTGCGAGTGCACACTGAAGCCGGCTCATGTTCATTTTCTCATCGACCAACACCCCCAAGTCCTTCTCCACAGGGCTGCTC
>WYDI02029452.1:0-72061 GCA_009867235.2 Psittacus erithacus | reverse complement strand
AGTTTGGGTCAGGTGTCCTGTCTCTGCTTCCTCTCGGCTTCCCCTCCTCCCTGGCAGAGCATGAGGCTCAGAAAGTCTTTGGTCTGAGTAAACATTACTGAGTAGTAACTAAAAACATCGGTGTTATCAGGGCTGTTCCCAGGCTGAAAGTCAAAACCACAGCACTGCACCAGCTACTGAGGAGGAGAAAAATGTCTGCTACTGCTGACCCCAGGACAGATGCATATATTCCAACAAAGATATATTCACAGGGAGAATAATAGTATCCAGCCCAAATTAATTTTCTTTCTCTTGTGAGTCAGAGTTATGGTACCATGGCCTCAAATAACACCCAAACTGAATCATGTTGCTCTGAACAACTCCCATGTAGCCCTGACATGCGTGATGTTACAGGTCATGGTGACCCCACCTTCAGTCTGAGTACAAGCAAACCTGTAAAAAAGGGTAGATTAATATATGGTTTTGTTTGGCTGGGTAGTTTTTTCCTTTAGCTGTATTTGAATTTTATGAATAGTAGATTTTCATATACATCAACACTTTAATTGTCAAGACACTTCATGGTTTCCTTACATATTCTGTGTACAATCACGTGTGCACTCATTCTTAGGTTGAAAAATTACTATACTGACCCTTAAAATACATGGCTAACTAGTATTTGGGGCTTTGTTAATATTTCCACTAGGAAGATAGTTAATTACTTTGATTACATGAGTGTTTCTGTGGTGCTATCTTTCCTGTGCTTTACAGACTCTGCATATCCCTGTTACCCTAACCAGGGGAGGAGTCTAAAAGAAAGAAGCTGGTCTCCACAGTTCCAAACTTGCCTTTCCCAAAACCAGACTGATAAAGCCTTTTGGCTCTTTCACATACCAGTGGGTTTTTTTTGCTGTTCCCTATTTCTACATGGACTTTTTAGCTGCCATTACCAGAGTCTCAGCAGAAGGCAATACCTTATTTTTGGCTTTGTCCCTCAGCAGTGGTTCCATTTCTGAAGCTGCTGTTAAGCAAGTGTGTTTCTTTCAACAAAGAAAGAGCATCATAGCCAGCATATTCAAATAAATCAGGAAACCCCAGATAAAGATATTCCTCTTCAGAACTATTAATGTTGCATATAATCCAAAATTCTTATCAATGACTTTAAATACCGCATTGTGCAGATTAAGTGGGACATTTATTACTACAGGCCAGATGACTCCTATGTGTTCAGCACTTGTTCACTTAGCAATATATTACAGAATACAAATGTTTAATATTTTAGCATATACTTGATTTGACTATTGTAGTTCTCCAGGAGTCAACAATTTGAAAATGCTTCAAAAATGTACTAAAAAAAATTAATTTTGGACAATCTTAATGTCATTTCAACATTTTCTACATCACTGAAAAATCCCACTGGAGTACAAGAAGCTAATGTGAAACGAATGTTCCATTGAAGGTGCAATTACAATTACTAAAAGCAAACAAGAAAGAAAGCATCAGAAACATAAATCAATGTCCGACTGAAGTAAAATAGAATGAAATTTTCCTGTTACAGTGTGGGGAAAAAATGGCAGACATAAAATGAAAATTTCTCCTCATTTACTGTGCTGAACAGAAAAGAAAGCTTTAAAACTGTAATAAAATTATGACAAAAATAATAGCAGGGATTTAAGGTGCTAAAAAATTTCTTAGCAAAGATACAACATTATTTAGAAACATTTTCACCTCACTAAAATTACCAGGAGCAAAGATTTTAATTTAAACAATCATAATGCAACTGTGGCAGTAAATTTTAATTTTTTAGGTAAAGAAAAATAGTTGGGAGACTCAAACAAGCCATATTTCAGAGGCCAGTTCTGTATAAAGGAGTCCCCATGGCAGATGTTTCAATAGCCACTGCCTTTAGGCACAGGTGCAAATGTCCAAAATAAAAGACAACATATAGTGCAAAATCCTTGAGCAAATGCTTGAGAAGGAGATTTCAGGTATGACTGGGGGGAAAACTTTCACAGCTGTACACACTGAGGCAGACTAAAGCTGGATCTTCCATGAAATGAGCATGCAATATAAGGAGTGTGGATCAGGATGATTTTGTTTGTAAGGTTAGTAAGCATTTTCAAAATGCCATATGCAGTCATTCAGCAAAACAATGGAAACCCAGAAAACCCAGGAAGATGCATGTGATACTGTTATGAGCAATAAAAAATATGAGCAGATAAATAAGGTGCAATCTGTGCAAACTGCAGAGCTAACAGCTTCATCCAACGCATAATTTTCCACGAGAAAGGCACCATCAAAAGTGACTCTTAAGATCTTTTTTTTTTCACATGACTCCATATGAAGAAAAGCAAAACAAAGAGAGGGTAGCCTTAAAAAAATTATCTTGATTCAACAACACTTCTGTTTTCCTGCAGTCAAGGACAAGATGGCTCAGAAACATTCATCTACCAGCATCAGTTTGGCATTCCTCCCAGAACTGTCCACTTGGCAGAAAATATGTAGCTGAATAATTTTAGTGTTCTCAACATCTCTTATCCCTTGCTTCACAGTCATCTTCCTGGAAGCTCTATTTAAGCTTAAGGTGTGTAACCATCAGCAGCCTCCGTATTTCAGCTTCCTCTGTGATGAGGAGTCACTGACAGCCTCTGGGTCTATTTCTTTACATTGCAGGCTAAGCTAAGTGTAAGATATCCTGAATCATACATGTGTGGGTGCAGAAAGGATACAGATATGTCAGACCAGAGGCAGCAACTCTGTTCACTTGGCATTGGTAAACAGTTCTAGAGATGGTTATGATCAATATAAACACCACCAAGAATAGAGAGAACTCTTGAAATAGCAGGTCATGATCAGAAGCGTCAGTATCATTTGCAAAGTCCATCACACCCAAATGAATTTATTGATCTTAGAGCAACACGCAGCCAGTACTCAGGACCAGCACGATCTTCTGTAGCAAAGCCAAAACTGACTTGAAATATAGCCCAACTGTGGATGAGGTCAAATGCCTCAGGAACAAAGGAGCCCCCCCCAGTCTGTCTGAAAATGAGCATGTGGAGAGGGAAGGGTGACTGGTGAGGACCCATCAGAGTTTTTTCATAAAAGGTGTCACTCCTCCTTCCTTGAGCAAGGCATTACAGCAGACATGACAGCAGTGAGACAAGGCCAGCCTTGGCACTACCATCATACCTTGTCTAACTAGCTCAGTGGTAACAGGACAGGGTTGGAATTAGAAAATCCAGAATACCCAAAACATCTTCATCAGAGATCAAATGAAACCCAAGAAAAAGATGTCTGTCGTGACTTTTGGCTTCTCATAATAACCAGGCAAATTAGTCCAAGCTTTATATTTCCTCAGTCAGTCCTTTCTCCTGTTTGATCTCTGTGTGCTGTTCCTTGAGATGTAGGCCCTTTCTGTAATGCTTGTTTGTGCAATTTTCTGTTTTCTCTCCCTTACACAAAATCTCTTTCTTTACTGCTCTTTGCTCAAGAGGATATCCTCACCTTGTTCACACTGAAGGGAACCCTTCCCCTGGCTTAGGTCGTGTGCATTCCCTAGCATGGGATCAGATCCCACATGTGCAGAAACCTGCACTGGGATCCTCCTCAGGAGTGTTGGATCAGGCCTTTGCCCTGTACGCCCTCCCCCTGCACACCTCAGCCAAGGTTTATAAAATGGCATTTCAGCAGCTTCTGCTTCTCTGAGTATTCATTTCCTCATCTTTCCATATAGCCTGGTTAGGGGGTAAGCTATTTAACCTATTCAATTTAGAAAGTCTTCTTTCTCAAAATTAAGGATAGGCATAGCACAGAAAGTCCTTGTGTGACTGCTGGGGTATGTGTCAAACAATCATATCATGACCAGTACCTGAGGCATATCCAGACTACCTCCAGAACTAGCTTATGAGAGTCAAGTGGCTGCTTTCTCAGAAGATGCCCATATGCTCGGTGGAGTAAATTTTAAACTGAGTTTGCTACCATTGTAGTGATCATTCTTTATGATTAAATAATACAATTTAAAAAAGAAAATAATGGTCACAAGAAGAAAATACAGAGTTTAGGAAAAGAGGAAAATTGGGCAAAGAGGAGCCTAAAGGAAATGTTCTGAGAAGCATCTAAGTCTGCATATAATGGCTTCTGTATATACCATGCTCATACAACAATTTCAAAGCTGAAAAAACCACCAACCTTTGCAGGCCTCACTGTAAATAACTAAATAGATAAATAACATGGCAGTGCTCATCTTTTTCATAATAGTTTGGAAGGTCTTGTCATCAGTAGAAGGACAACAGAACTGTGTTGTTTTTCAACATACACACATTACTTAAGAGCTGATCATTCCATACTAGGTGTGACCCACTGGCCAGTCATGGTTAATTCATATGACAAGGTTTATTTCCATATTTAGCTGTTCAGACTGTTACAGAGGCTTTGCATGTTTTTACTTCTTTCCACACCTTTCTACCTCCTCACTGTCAATTTTGGAGCTGTTAGTCTCAGTTCACAGTAATTGTGAGAAAAAAAATTCCATCTGTTTCTGCCAGGAAAAGGAAAGATAGGGAAGGTAATGAGAGAACCAACAGAAAATTCCGCTTGCTAGACATCCTTTGCTGTGAGCTATTACTTTTCCAAGGGATGCCTTGCTCAGTTTTGTTGCACAAAGTACCTAACATTTAGCATAGGCACGGTATTCTAATTTTATAGAAGTCCTTAAATTCAGCACTTCCAAGAATACCATGCCAAGCACTGTTCTTCTACTGTTCATCTAAATCCATAAATATGACTCTTATGTGCAGATAGTGCCCTACAGAATGATTTAACCAATAAGCAGCCTGAAGCCCATTTTTCCCTCACCGGGTTTTCAGCTCCAGATATATTTTTAACAGGAATGCGTAGGAACTCATGCCAGAGTTGTTGAGCATAATAGCAAAATTCAGGCTTCTGTCTTTGCAATCTGTCTTTCCAATAGCTTTGGAATGGCTTAAAGGTGAACAAATAATGAGGAAGAGAGGCAGAGAAGGGGAGGGAGGGAGACAGAAGCAGAAATAGATTTAGACTAAAAGAGCATTAAGAGTTAAATGATCTGCTAAGAGGAAAGCTTTGAAATTAAATTTCACTCCCTATCAAATAGGAGATTTAAGAGTGGTATGTTAGAAGAGACTCCTTTCATGAAAATGCAAATAGCTGCAAGCTGCTTTAATTATAGGCTATAAGTGTTGCATGCTGGGAGATCTGAAAAAATGTAGAAGAGAGCAGAACCATAAAACTTTCCCAACAGTATTTTCTGGTCTTTTTCAAACAACAGTAATCTCAATCGAGCAACATTTTGCAGCTACATTATGCTTTTTTTCTAGCTCATTAATAGTTTGGCACATTCATACACTAATGGGATCTCTTCTGCTTGGAGTTTTCCCGTCAAGGAGGGTCTTGTAATTAAAAGGACAAGATGCTATCTGCTTCAGAAGGGTAGAGGTGCAGGCATGAATCCCACTTTCCTCCTGATACAGACAGCTGCAACCACTGCTGCCAGCAGTCCTCTGGAAGAAAGAGATGGAAGTGTCCAGGTGGGGTGGCTACAGACCACAAGCCTTCACCAGCAAGCAGGGCAGATCATCCATACAAGCAGTTGTACATAAGTCATTAATCAATAAAAACAGGGGGTTAGTTTCATATCCAATATAAAACAGTGCTTGCTGGCAAGAAGAGGGTGTAAAGAAACCCATCATCAACTACGCTGTAACAGATACAAGCAGTTCACCTTAACAGTAGAACTGACAATCCTCCTTGTCCTTTCCAGCTTTTCCCACCCGCTGAGGCACACAGGCAGCAGCCAGCTCTGTCTGAACACCTTGTATACTTGCCAGCCTTCTAAATTCTAACCTCTCTCCTCCTTCAGCAAGAAAAAACATTCCTTCACATCACTAAAACTCAGTCTCTCAGGAATTAAATATTTGCATACAAAACAACTTATTAGTTAAGTATGTGTTTGTTAAAAGTTTGGAAACACTGTGATGATGGGTGCTGAGTAACAGATAATAATAGCTCTGAAATATTCAAACTGAAAAAAATTTAAGCCCCTCGAAATTTAAAAATACATTCAAGCTTTGATGACTACATTGTATTTAAGAGAGGCCAATGCTGCTTTCCTGAGGCTTTCTCTTTCCTTCAGTAGGTGTCACTGTAGTACAGGATTAGTGTTTCCAGCCCCAGTTTTGGGGAAAAGGATAATACTGTTTTCACCAGGGAGTGGTCCACAATGGAGAACTGAAGCCTTATGCTTGTGGATTTTCAGCAGCTCTGAGTATCAGTCCTCGCGTCCAGTTTTTATTTTTTTTTCCTTATGCTTTTGTTTCTTGGCTGGGACCAAACACAAGAAATTATTCACTGTCATGGTTGAATGCAGCTGAAATCACATCAGGGAAGCTAATCTGGGAAAACCATCATTCTGAACCAAAGCCAGCTTTCAGGTGCTTTGTTCATTTTGTTCTGAGGACTCATATCACAACCTTCTTTCCGAGGCAGCCTCCAGTCAAGTCCTTAATCCCACATATGCATTATTTTGATCAAGATTTGAACTATTCTCTCTGCATTCCTTCTGTAACTTGAAAGCAAAATGTCTACCAGATTAGTTTTTCATTTTTTGATTTAATGTATTCTGCTTTTACAATGGCTTAGCTGCTCATACAGTAAAATAAAATGTTGGGTTTAACCAGGGTCAAGCGGTTTTACTTGAAACAAGAAATCTTCAGACGTTGTCTAACAATGAAAATATTTAAAAGGAATATGTTTACTTAGATGAAAAAATCCATTTTAAAATACTCCTGAAAATGCCTGTTTGTCAAACATGGAAGGACTGAAGCTAAAATGTAAAATAACAGAATGTGTGTGAGAAGCAACATCAGAAACTGAGGAGGGTTTTACAAGATTAAAACCATACTTTCAGCAAGCTCATGTACAGCTAAAGAAATGCGGTTGCTAACAAAGTCATCAGAATTTAATCAGATCATACAAACTCCTCCTCTCTTAGTCATTCCTAGAAAACAAACCAGAACCGCAGTCTGCTGTGGCTTCCTGAGCCTACCAAATCCCTTTTCAAAAACAGGAAGGAGAAAGCTTATCTTGGAAACAGGCTTTATAGCTTCAGGCTCTTTTGTAGACATAATGACTGAAATACTAATGTTGGTCAAGAGCACCTTGGTGAGCACGCAGGATAGGAGATCAGCAGACTTTTCCCCAGTGTAGGAGAGAGCAGAACCCCTTCACCTGAAGAACCGGACTTGCTGAGCTATTAAAAGGAGCGAGCGGTGTATTTGAGTGAGATAGATCCCATCCCAAAGCTTTGCAGTGCATGTAAAAAACCACACTTTGAATTTCACAGAAGCCAAGGCTGCCTGCTGGGAACATTAGAAGGAACTCACTCAGCCAGTGGGCATTCTGTGCTCGTGTGAGGAAGCTCCCTTTTGATGTCTGGGCATGGTTTCATGGGGCGCTGTCTGCAGAAACCCAAACTCCAGGTGACAGAAGCACAGAGAAGAAGCAAGGCCCATAGCCAGGAAAAAAAAATCCACTTCCAAGCAAAGCTTACACTGAAAGAAGTTTTCGTGGCTGTTGCTAATTTGCAGAGGCAGCTGGAGAATCAGGAAAGTCCCTAACATAGAAGCCAACCCTATTATCAAGCAGCAGAGCCCTCCAGTGCAGACTGCTGAAATAAACCTGGTCTCAGACATTTAGGTTGCATTCAAGCTGAAGACCATATTAAGCATTAGTATGGATATCATCCAAACAGTGCTGCCAAATGTGATGAAACAGAAAGATCTAAATTTGTTTAGGAATGACGCTGTTAACGTCTATGCCTTCTCTCAGCTAAATCAATCCCTGCTACTTTGTAAAATATGGTTTCTATCAGCCTTCCCGCCAGCTTAATGAACACACTGAACAGGAGAGAGTAGGAATCAGTAGTTCATTTCCCTCTGTCCTCCCCAGAGGAACAGAGCACATCCGAGCAACTATTTGCAATGAGCTCTGGAAAGCAAAATGTTTTGAGGGACTGTGCTTTAAAGTCACTTTCTACTGAGATGGCTAAACAGAATTTAGAACCATTATTTTTACTATCCAAGTTTGAAAATTGCCTTGCCTTATGCTACATCTTACTTTCTTACTGCTTCTACCTGTCTTGTTTCATAGCTTCAAATTTCACACCCACACCCTTCTTTCCTCCCACTTTCTTTGTCTCTAAAAAACCCCTGTCATCCATGCCTTCTCTGTATGTCACTCCCTTCAGCCTCACCAAGACCTGAATCCTTTTGTTTCTCTTCCCTCTCTTTCAGATGCTTCTCTCTTCCACACATTCTACCCACAGCTTCGTTTATGGCAGTCACACCAGGCTTCTGCTCTCTCCCTGCCTATTCTCAATGGCTACATCCCTTATACTATTTCTCCATTTTAGCAGCATTAAATATGACCCTTCTCCACCTTCACCTATCATTTTCTTGCTGCCTGCTCTCCATGCAGCAGTGCTCTTCAGTTTTGTTCTTTGATTTCACCTCAAGGCATTCTTGTATTTTCACCATATCCCATGTATGTCTTTGCTAATCCATCCAATCCCTTTGCTGAAGAGTCCCGCATCTCTCTTCTGTGCTCAGTTGGTGTTCCTTCTTCAGCTCACTCTGTACCTAAGCTTACTGTCTTGCACTGATTTTCATCAGCCATATTCTCAGATCTCTGATGCTGTGTTCTTCCCTTTTAAACAATGATCATATATCTTTCAGCTTCATACTTGAGGTCTTCTTCTCCCTCATGCTTTGCCACTCAATCTTTCCACAATTTCCAGGTATTTATGAGTATTTGTCTCCCCTCTCTTTTCCCACATTTCTTCTTTCCTTTCTCCTTTGATATCAAGGATTGCTGTTAATTTTCTACCTGCTTCACTTCTCACCCTTTTTACCCAGGAGTTCTTTCCCCACCACAAGTTTGTTTTATCCATCTTCAGCTCTTCCAGTTTCCTAGTTAAGTAATTCTCCATTCTCTAGCTGGAGAACATCTGTCATCTCAAGTAGGGTTTTTGCTACCCTGAATCATCCTCCCTCTTACACTGCTCCTGCATCTCCTTCACTCTCTGCATTGGGATTTCATCAATGTCTTCTGCATGAAGACATCTGCTTTCCACCACTTCTCTTTCTGTAACTCCTTTCCTTCTTCCATGTCACATATGAAGAATTTCTCTTTTCCAACTCCTCCGTTTGCCTCAGTTCTTCCATCCTGAGCAAACTGTTGTTCACTCCTCCTTCAGTTCTTGCGCTCCCACCAGAAACATTCTTTTTCTGATCCCCTTTTCTCGCCAGCTACAGATTGCTCTGTTCCTGTTTCCCATCTCCACGCTTACTGAACATACCTCTTCTCCATCCCAAAACCTCTGTAAACTAGCCTTCTCCCCTTAGGCACAACTTAATCTGCTCTTACCTATGTCTCTCATTGGTTTTGAACTGAACTGAAGTTGAAAAATAATAATCCATCATTGAAATCTTGTCCTCCTTAAGTTTCCATGACTCTTGGTTTTTGTTTTCCCTCTGTGCATCTGTCCATTACCACTTCATGCCATCTGGAGTTCTTTCAAGATGCACCTCCAGCATTTATGATGATCTAACCTTATGATGGGTTAGTTATTATTTTGACTATTCATCTCTTTGCTCCAGATTTGTCTGTTTTTATTCACAGGAAAGTCTCAAGGAGTCTGGCTCAGATTTGTCCTTCAGAGACATAACCCCAAGATCAGTATGTTTAAAACAACACTGTCAGTTGCGTCTCCTTTGTACTCACTGTGACAGATAATATCTAGCCTGCCACTTATCTACACTTCCCACCTCCATCTTTTTTCTCATAGCCAAATGATGCCATAATCCTAACAAGACTTTCTTCTAACATTTCTAGTAGAAAGCTTTCTGCATTCATCTGCATACTAAAAACTCATGCAAATTTTCATTATGCCACACACTGATTGCCGTAACATCTGTTTCCTTACTCCTGCCATGCGCTACCTTAATAATTTATCATCATTCAGAGAGAAGGTAAGTTCTAAATCTTCCTCTTTTACAATCCTTTCTTTGTTCTCTTCATCTTTACAGCATCGGTGTATGCTATCTTCATTTTCAATTATATTTGCAATCTATCCCCATCATATTGTCTCTCAAGCTCTTACACCCACCTACCCAGCATGATGGTTATCATCTGCTTGTTAAAATTCAAGGTATGCACACATCCATGTTGTCTCCCATATGGCTCTCATATGCTCTTGCTGGGTTTCTCATAAACATCAACAAAGCCACTTCAGTATTTTCCTTAAAAAGCTCTGTTTGAAATTCACCTCTGCCATGATGCTACAGATTTGGGTAAGTCTAGCCAACCATCTATCATGCTGTGTGAAATACTTTATCCTTTCCCAATACTCTGTCATCTGTTGCCTCTTGAATTATAAGGGTTTTGGGGCAGGGATCATTTTTTAATTTTGCTTGTATGAGATGTGCTCCACCTAAATAAGAATTCTGTCCAAAAGTAGGACTCTTTTAAGTACAATAGTGATAATACATTTAACAATAGGTAGAAATTGTAACACCTCAACTGTGTTGATAATGTTGTGCTACCCCTCTCTCTCTATATTTAAATGCGTATTTTAGAACATAATCTTCTGTATGTTGGGCTACAAAAAATATACACATCTTTTCCCTTGTTAATAAGACATCAAAACCAAGTTACATCTTTGATTTAATTGAAGATTACCTTTACTGGGACAATGTCATCCTAGATGCATCTTTTCATACATTACTGTTTCATACATAAAGTTTTGGGATTCTGTATACAGATACTAAGTGTAGTGGTATGGGCTTTTCATTAGGCTTGGCTTAGTAAGACAGTTGAGAAATTCTAATTCTTCTCAAGAGGAGGGGTCATTCTTCTTCGCTGTGGAAACCTATTCTCTTAGAAAACTGGTCAAAAGAGATCCAGATGGGGGATACTGCTGGTATAGGTGAAAACAATACCAACTAAGTAAAGTTTAAATGCAACCAAGAAAGAAGAGTATGAGGAAGTCAGACAGAGAAGGAAAACAGAGCTTAAATATAATGAGAGGGGCATGCTTTGAGAAATTGTTTATGGAAAGTTAAAATGCTTTGAAAACAAAACTGATCCTAAGAAAATAATCACTGGGAAAATATGTGAGCTACCCTGTCTAATCTGTTTTCATTCTGACATCATTGTTAGGGACACCAGAGCTACATGGGGGAAAAAAAAGGTGGAAGACAATGTGATCTGTGGGACTGTGATGATGCATGTCAGTACAATTATTCTGAGGTGAGCTGAGGGCTGCAGCGTTGATGGGTCTAGAAGTACAGGAATTGCCCTCTTGCTGAGCTTAAGGCACCAATTATTGCAACAGAAAGCCACCCTCTAATCATGTCATCTTTCCTCCTGCCTTGTTCCAACCAAATGCTGACATAAAACTATGAATTATGCTCAAATGCCTCATGGGCAAAGCTACCTACATGCACACTGAAGGTGCCTATCATGCACAGGAAGAGATATTAGGATGAATTAAATCCATTAATTGGTTATTATTATTGAGACAAAGATGTATAGTTCTTTGAAATTAGTCAGATTGTCTAAATTACTGTAGTCTTGAAAGAGTATTATTTAATTAGATTCTGTGTACTATTTTCTTATAATGGAGAAGCTAGAGAAACACACTGACTTTAGAATCATAAAAGAACAACAGAAGTGGTTTTACTTTGCTAAAAGTCATTTTACTTCACCAGAAAATACAGTACAAATGATGGCTTGCATACATAGGCCATTTTCATAGGGTATCAGCACTGTCATAAACACAATAACTTACAGTAAAAAGTGGACCAAATTTAGAATATCTAAACAAATTAAATGCCAACATCTCAATTATTCATCTTGGCTTCTGCAAGTCAAAACAGTCACACTCTGATCTTGCAGGTTATAATTAGGCTGAGTCCTGGCTCTGTAAAAGCAGAATGTGTATCTTGAAATCTCTACCCACATATGTTTAGGAAGCCAGAAGAAAGGGCAGTGGTAATGCATAAGAGGAGAATACAGCAGGTGGCTAAGCAGCACAGAAAACCTATTTTTAAACTAAGAGGCAGAGAGTAGGTAAGCTCTAGATCACTGGTACTTTTCTTAGCCTAAGCAAGTCTTGTTAAATAAGACAGTTAAAACTATTTCTTACAGACCAAGCATTACTTCCCGCCCCCTCCTGGAAGGGCTGTCTTTGGCTTAGAAATGCTGGGGAGATCAGGTAGCAGTTCTGTGGTGAGGATGCACAGAAAAGCTTCGTCCTTATTGAATCCCCACAAATTCCTGTGCCAGCCAAATCTTGTGGAGTGAACCACTTGCCATTTCAGTGAAGGATGGTGGCAGCACCCACCAAATGGAGGAGTTAAAAATCAGTTTGTAGCCCTTGCATGGAAATGATTGCAGAGGAGGGAACAAAGCCGTAACTATTGGATCATGAGCCCAATCTTCAAAATGAAATTATACCATTCAAGAGCAATACTTGCAAATTACACATTTTAAAATAAACATTTTAAGAAAAGCTTTGCAAAAGGATGTCAGTGTTGTTATAGCAAACCCTACCACCTGAGTATTGTGACTGTCAGCCTTTATTGCATGCATTAAATATGCAATGCTGTATAGGAAATACATGATAAAATTCTTTATAAACTGCAGCTTGCTCAGCTGAGAGCTTGCTTCCTGGGAAAGCAACAGCCAGTTTGTACAGAATAACAATAAAACCAGCATTACTCCCTTTTGTTGCATTGTTTTCTCTCAAGACCCTAGGACGGAAACAATATCTATTCACTTCTCCATGGTTTTTGTTTCTTCTGTATGTAATAAAATGTCACTGCAAGAAAGAATAAATGAATAATCTGCTCCTATCCATGTGCCAATTTCTGCACTTTTCAGTTAGGCAAAATTTCCTGCTGATTTTTGCCTCTTTAAAGGCTCTTTTAAAATGTTGTGACAGTATCTTGCTCTATGTATTGCACGTATACCTGTCTAAACTATATGGATAATGCTTCTTACTCAGTATCCTCTTGCCATCCCCTTCCACTGATGTTTACATCAAATTTATTCCTACTTGGCTTTTAGCATCAGTGGCTTTATTGGGACGCAGTGGGCAAGCTGCTCTTCCCTATCGAAGCTGTATTACCTTGGTTAGCCATCAAACCAGTAGCTGTCTGTAGGCCTGGCCGATACAGTGACTCACAGGCACTCCCAGAGAAGACATGTGTAGGACTTGGCACTTCACGCCATTTCCAACAGAACAGATCAGACTGCTCCAATCTGGACTGAAGGGCCCGCCTGAAATTGAGCCAGCCAGTTTGTGGGACCAAAAAAGGAAGCCAAGACAATCTGGCTGCCTTCAAGTGTTTGTCTCTGGCCTGGATCACTCCACAAGCCCCTCAGGAGTCCCTGGAAAAAAACATTTAGATGGACGAAGCTTAGGCATTCCCCCCCGCCCCTTTTTATGTGACAAAATCTCTAAAAATGGTAACTTGTTATGAATGAGACCTGCTGCTTATTTGTATTCAGTCATATATGCTTGTTTTACCTGGTAAATTGGATTTTTTCCTGTATTTTATTTTAGTGACTTGGTGAAGTCTAGTCTAGCTTCTCAAAACAAAACCTCTAGTATAGACCATGATGTGCATGTCAGAAAAAAAGGGCTTGGCCTTGGCATCCATGCCTGATTTGCAAAATTTCACATTAGAAAATTCCATCTTTTTAGTTGAGTGAAATTAGCCTTGAACATCTGAATGCAGTAAACAAAAATCTGTTGTACTCTTTCTGTTACAACCACAGGATGAGGGAAGAAAACATGATGAACACTGAAGAAACACAGAAGACAAGTGAGCTATGATGTCTGATTTCAGGCATGTGAAATTATGGACTGCTATCCTTACTGAAGCAAAGCTCAAGATTAAAGTTGATATAAAGTGTTCTATCTTCTCTATCATGTACTATATTATGTGAAACATCCAAAAGGTGGCAGATCTCAGTAGAAAGAGTAACTACATCATGTTAGTGCATGAAACTGGTTACTAGTGAGAAGCACTGTAGGAAAAGGGAATTGATTTTGTGTAGGTTGTAACAAAAATCCACAGTTCTCTGCTCAGATTTTGCCACAGCAATAGTTCTAAGCCTTCTCATAAAAATTCGACATGCATTATACCACTTGCAATCTGGCCTCATATTAAAATGACAAGATACACTGATAGAAAAATATTGTTTTAATTGCTAGCATATGTTACCGGAAATTCATGTAGTTATTTTTAAGCATTAAAGCATACCCAGTCATTTATCTTAATTTTTACTTAATTTTACTAGAGCACCACTGCCTTCTATCCTAGACTCAGTTAGAGGCATAGGGGGATAATTAAGGACCACAAAAGCCATTGACAGTATCTTAAGTAGCAACATTGATACCACATTCTCTACCCTTTAGACAACAGTCACACATCTTGAACTTAGTTCAAGTTATCCTTATAGTTATGGATGATGTGCTGTACTCCTGACATAAAGAGTATGAGAAGATCCATATACGAACTGCAAGTTCTGGCTGATTTTTAAGCATCAAAGTTTCAGAAGATCAGTTTGACTGCCTGCCATGAACCATGAAGCAGGTCTTTCAGATGTTACATTAGAAATCCTCTGGGACCTTCCTTCTGAACTACAAAACTCCAAGTCTTTGACTACACTGGCAAGCACCAAGGCCCAAGAAAATACCTGCAGAGTGGAAGAGTGAGTGCAAGAGTGAGTGCTGAGGGTCTGATTTTCACGCTGTATGTATTTCAGGGATTCCTATGTTTGACTAGTTCAGTTTGAGCTAAACTGAGCAGTCATTTGTGGCTGGAATGCATCAGGTGGACTCCTGGAGTACCTCTGCCAGTTTAGCTTCATCCAAAAGGGATCCAGTTCATGCACTCCAACACCACTGCACGCTGTGAATCAAGGCACTGGGAGTAGAGATGATGATGGCATTTACTTCAAAAGTGCATCCCTGATTCAAAGTAAAACACTTAAGTGCCCTGAGGCTCATGAAGCAGTTTGTGTGGAACAACAAACCAAAATGAGAATCCTGATGTTTATATACTGCAGTGCCTTAAATTCTGTTATCTGTCAGTGCAGAGTTTCTAAAGTTCAAATACATAAAAAATGAAGTATAGTTTTGGTTGGTGTTAGACTAGCAATGCTGGACCATTGCAGAGTCCTACGGCATGTTATGTCCAGTGGGCTTCATAACATTTTTCTAACTTAAATAACCACTGAAGCATACCAAGAAAATGGGAGCAGAGTTCAAGCATCCACAACTTGCAAAACTGCATTTTGCCTTCATGCATCTGAGAGCCGGTGTTTGCCTGGAAGTGGCAGCTGAAAGTGGCTTTAGTTTTAAATTTACCTTTAACTATACTTAATTTTATTTAACTAAATTTTAGTTAATTTAACACTGATTTGTGTGAGCAAAGTTGGAAAGTTGCTGCTTTACAGGTCGCCGCAACAGAATTTGGAAGCTGAAATTACGGTTTCATAAAGATTGGAGAAACACTTGAGTGCTGGAGCCATTTTCACCACTTCAGGCGCTGATCTGAGGGAAAAAGGGAGATACTGATTTTTAACATCCCTGCTGCCCTTCCAGCCCCAGGACCACCAGCGGCTCCTGCAGCCCGTTTCCACACCCTGACCTCCCTGTTCCGCTCGCGGTAACTAACGGCTCTGCGTGCCTGGGGTGTGAGCCAGTTTCCATGCCAAATATAAAGGATAAAAGAGGAAAAAGCGCCCATCCGTGAGGCCAACCCCTCCCCAACCGAGAAGCCACCTGCCCCGCTCCCTCCCCAGGAGGGAAGGCCACGTTCCTCACGGCCCTGCCCCACTGCCGGCGACGGACCCTCGCACCTCCACCAGCCCGCAGCGGAGACACCACCTATGGCTCCTGCAGCCTCTCCTCCAGCTGGCGCCAGCCACGGCTGCCGCCTGCGCCCCGACAGGACCCCCAGGCCCCACCACACCCGCCGCCCCACGCCGGTTGCTGGGCAGCTGCGAGCCAACCGACCGTGCCGCGAGGGGGGGCGGTGCTTAAACTAGGGGCGGTGCCAGGGAGAGAGGCGTAGGGGAAGGATTATGGCTAGCGCCTATTGGTCTATAGGGAGAAGGGGCGTAGCCTTGTCCTCACGAGCTCTCCTACTATTGGTGGAAGTAAGTGTCAGTGCGGGCTTGGAGGTGGGGCCGGGCAGCTAGTGGTGTCGGCGGAGCGCCGCACTAGGGAGGGATCGCGGCGGGCGGGGGAGCGGAGTGAGGGGGTGGCGGCGGCGGGCAGGCGAGTGAGGGATCGGGCGCCGCCGGTTGTAGCGAGAGCAGCGGCAGCGCCGGAGCGGAGGTAGGAGAGCTGCGCCGCGCGAGCAACGGGAGGCCGCCCCTGCCCTCCGCCGCTCTCACCTGTCACCTCCCGGGCTGCTGCAGCGAGGCAGCCCCACGTCTCGCCCCTTTCCCTCAGCTCCGTTCCTCCACCCCCACCGCATCGGCCAGCCGTGCACCGCCCAGCACCGCACCGCCGTTGGGTGGCCACGGGCCCCCCGTTTCCCCCCCACCCCCTCATCCCCTCGGGAGCCGTTTCCTGGCCCTGCCGCGGGGCCGGTGGGTGTCTCCGCCTGCCTGCAGCGCTGCTCCGTGCCGCGCTCCGCAGCCCAGGTGCGCTTGTCCCGCGGGGGGGTGAGGTGGCGGTGTCCGTTCGCCCGTCCGCCGCTCCCCCTCGGGACTGGGCAGAGCCGGCGGGAGTGGCCCCCTCTCGGTCCTCCTGGCCCGGGATTCACTGAGGTCCTCCCGGGAGGGGCGGGGGGAGGAGGCGGCCGCCTGTGGGATTCCGCCCGTATGCCTTGTCTTGCGCTGACTCTCCCCTCTTCCTTCCTGATGCCCTCCTCCCTCTGGCTGGAAGGGCTCATGGCTTCTTCTATAAAGATTATAATGATTTGGGGGAGGGAGTGTTTCTCTGTATTATTTGCGTGTGTCGTTTTATTTAATCGGCTGCGCTATTGCTGGGCTTGTGCATTTTCTGTGCCAGTTGAGAGAAAACACACTAGTTGTTACCAGGTAGGTAGGTGGTGATGGAGAGCATCAGAGGGGACAACACCCAGGAGAGAGAAGGCAGTTCCTCAATTGGAGCCGCTAGGAAAGAAAAGGAATGCCGGGATTCCCAATGCTGGGCTATTCCTTGATTCTACTCTCGGGTTTCATCTTTTGTATTGGTCGGTGAGCAGGGAAAAGTCGGTTGCTATCCCTGGTCTAGAGCACAGAGCACAATGAAAGGGAAAGGATTTTTCTTCAAGCAGGGTTTAGCTGTGTGTTTGCAGCAATGCCTCTTCCTGGGCTGGAGGAGCAAGCAGCTCTGTTCCTATTCCATTCTCTTTGGTGTGTGTGAGGGCTCTGCGTGCTGTTGCTATTGCTGAGCTGCTCCAGCCTCGCTCTCGGAGATCCTCCTTCTGTCTGCATCGTGTACTCTCTACCATTGCTGCTGCAGGTAGCTATCTGAAACAGCAACAGCGTGAAACTGCCATAGTGAAATTAGTAATGATCATGCAAATTCCTGTGTGCTGTGCCTTGGGTGAGGGAAGCTATTGCCTGACTTCGACTCGGTAGAGTTGCAGTCATATCTGGAAGAGTTTGTGTTTATTGCAAGTACATATTTATTTAGCAAAGCTTCAGAATGTCTCAAATAGGCTGCAAGAGAGTATAAGACAGAGGAGGGCTAAGAAAATCCATTCGCATACTGATGCAGGTCATGAATGGCCTTCAGGTTCTGCAGTATTGCAGAAGAGGAGGTTCAAATTGTCTTGTTAGTTTCTTTTGTTGTCATTATGCCTCTCATTTTTTTCCAGAAAGGTGTTGCGCACCGCCAGCTTCCAGTGTTATGAATGATCAGGTTGTATACTGCCAGCTGATAATGGTTTCTTGGGTAGGACAACCCACAATTCCTACTTCATTTTACTGTCTATGAGAACACTAATTTTTTTTTTTTTTACCAGATCTCAGTGTGAGGATATCAGATATAATATTTCAAATAGTCTGTTGCATTTACCTAAAGCAACATAATCTTTTTAGATTTTTCTTGTCTCTGTGTGTGCTGACTTAATAGCAAAAGAGATCTGCAGTTGAAAAAAACCAAGCAAGTTTTTTTATAAAATATACCTGCCTGCATTAGAAACATGGAGCACCAATAGCTGGATTATTGAATAATAGAAGTATTGGCTTTTTCTATTGTACAGACTTAAGAACTACCTCTAGTTGTGTGGGTGTTCGAGATTTCTCTTGGTTTTCCTCATTTGGCAATAGGAAGGAAAATCTTCCCCCTTTGTACTTCTGGCACGATGTTCTGCAAGGAGAGAGCTCTCTGCCTAAAGAAGCTTCCACATTGAATCGCTCTCAGGAGTATGGTCTTGCTTGTCAGTATTTAACTAAAACTGCAATATTTAGGAATTTAAATCAAAATTGTATCAAGAGCTTTGTTGCCTTGTTTTAGGGTTAGATTTTTCTGCCATGAAGAAAACCAGGATGATACATTACTGTGGGGTCAAAGACCACAGTTGATAAGAAATGAGAGAAATCTAAAGCTGTAACAACTGGGTGCTGCAAGGAGCAAGTGCTATACCATATTTTGGAACTAGATCTTTTGGATTTATTTCAGCTAGCGCTTAGACCTGCAGGTGAAAGTAATTATCATTCAAAACCACACAAGTAAAAAATACCTGCATTGTGCCTGATTTTTAACTTTAATTGAATGAGGACTTTTTTTTGAATGAATCTGATATATAACCCATTGTTTTATACTAGAGATTTTTTTTTCCTTTTTTTTTTTTTTTTTTATGTAGGAGATCTAAACTTCATGGAAGTAGAAACTAGACATTCGTTTTGATTCCTTTTGTCTGACTTTAAAATGAGTGTTGTAAAAAACCTGTTAGCGTTGCAGCTGGTCTGCTCTGGCTTAGTTTTCAGAACTTGAACTATTGAAACAAATAAATTGCATATCCATTTAAATGTTCTCATTGATCCTTTCTGTTTAATTTAATAATGATAAGGAAAAAATATTCTTTGAGATTAAAATACTGAAATGTTTACTGTAGCTCTATAGTCCTAATAAAACTCTTGAGAGTATCAGTTTCATAAGCCTTTTTTACTGGTGAAATAACTACAGGAAAATGTAAAAAGTTGTGTGGTCAGTGTAGAGAGAACATTTTTGTAAGGAAGTTTGGGCTAGTTTGTTGGAAGTTATTATTGGAGCACTGCTACAGTTAATACCATGTTTCAGTATTTAAAGGGTCAAGGCAAGGCGAAGACAAGGGGTAATGGGCACAAGTTACTCCTGTTTGGACATGAGAGGAAAATTTTTCACAGGGAGAACAATCAGCCACTGAAATAATCTCCCCAGGGAAGTGGTGGATTCCCCAAAGTTGGACACTTGTCAGATTTGCCCAGACAGGATGCTGGGAGATCTACCCTAGACCATGTTTTGTCCATAAGGGTTGGATCAGATGATTTTTGAGGTCCCTTCTAACCTGGTATTCTATGATTCTGTGAATTATAGTGCCAATGTAGTTTGACCGTAGCTGTGGCTATTTCTGTTGTATGGAGAAGGACCATGTGAGCGAGAGAAGAGCTAAGATTGCAAGTGCGAGGTAGAATAAGAGAGTAGTTTCTGCATACAGAAAACACCCTCTCTCTATAATGAAAAGCCAGTTCAGTACTGTTATAAAAATAGCTATTTATAATACTGACTATATATGGCTGCTTTTGAAAACTGTTCACATATAAGCATTAGCTTTCTCTTAAACACATAACACTCATCACTAGGAATCTGGAAAGAAAAAACCCAACTAGCAATTTTACTAAGTATTATTTAGGCTCTGGATAAAATATGAGTTCTTATCTAGGAAAATTTTCTTGAGCTTACATGCTTACTCTGAGCAGAGCATAAACAGTGTCATGAAACAGTAATGAGAGGGAGCAACCCCAAAAATATTTTGACATGGAGAATAAATGAAATCATTGTGAACTGTGTGCTGCTCATGGGAAAAGGACAAAAATGGATTCTATTTGTCATAACTTCTATTTGAGATTTTTAAAGAATTTTAGCACTACTCATGAGCTAGACCTGCCAACTCTAGATTTTTATCTTGACTTTTACATCAGAACATCAAGGCACGAGAATGATCAGTGACTTGCTGTCGCTAAAGAATGGATGTTATTAGTGAGGAACAGAGTTTATTTCCTGGTTCCAAATTCTGTATTAGATACTATAATGCTTTAGTATCTAAATGGATATTTGTTTGTGAAGGTAATACCAGCTTTCTGCATCGAAAGAAGTAAGAATTAATTTCATAATATAAATTGAGCATTAAAATTAAGTAAACTGAGGAAATGACTGTTACAACATCAGCTCTCTTGGTGAGTCTGTGCACCTCATAATAAATATGGATGAAGGAAAAATGTTAAACTTCTGAATGTTCACAACACTAATGTATTCAGCTTTTAAGAATAAGGGGTTTTATTTAGAATGTGATAATATATTTCTTTGTCACTGTATTAAATAAGATATTTTTGCATACCAGAAATGATTGTGCTAAATATCTTGATGCAAACGCAGTGAAGGAACAAAATAAATTTAAAAGGATCTACATGTCTTAAACTCTGTTGCTATAGAAATATTGCACACATATGTATCTATCTATATATATATATACACACATGCATGCACACACTTTTTTCCTCCCTTCTCAGAGGTAACCAAGAGAATTTCGTAGGAATAGGCTAGTCTTCAGAGAACTTCCAAGCCTATTCCTTTTAGGCAAAATAACTTCCAGAAAATAATGTATGGGCTCAGAAGTTAGAGTTCTATTCTGCTTCTCTGCCTGTATGAATGTTGATACCTAAGTTACATTTAGTTGCTGTGGAGTCAACATAATCCATTGCTGTGTCTTAAAATGAGGAAAATCTCTATGGAGTAAGTAGTTATAGTTAATATATATTATGATGTTCTATGATACTTATCAGTGATACTGAAATGTTTCAGTCTCCAGAATCTTCACTGCAATTGAATTAATTTTTCTGCAATTACTGCAGAAGAGATGCTGGTGTGTTCCAGTTCAGCTTCAAACTTGTATTCCTAATCCAACGGTTGAACTTTCTAGTGTTGGAATTTTCTGTTAATGTCATGAAAACCAATCCTTTATTGTATTATTTTGATTATTAAGATAACTTAATGTAACACTTATTTTGGAAAAAGAAGATAATCTTGCTGTGGGTGGCATTCATGACAAATACATGCCTGGCAAGATTTCGGAAAAAGGTGGGGGAGGAAACCCTCAGACAAAACCCCCTCAAATTTCTCCTCTGGAAAAAAACCCCAAAAACCAAAACCAACAGAGCAAACTGTGAATCAGTTCTTAACTGAATGATCATTATGCCAGCCACAGAGAGCTCCATTATTTTGAATTGTATCACTGTCTCTGTTAACCTTGTCTTACATATGACTACAGAAATACAGATGTTGATGGTAACACACTGCTTCATTCAGCTGAAGGAAAGTGAGGATGTGGCTGTAAGGTTCCATAGATTCAAATATTTATTCAACTATTAAGTATACGAAAAATAATAATTCTTGGAGCTTGAATATGAAAATAACGTTTTTTTTTCCACCGCCTTTACTTTTTTCCATAATTAGGTGTCAGTCATCATGCATTGTAGGAACCGTATGTTTCCTAGTGAATTCAGAGAAACGGTTAACGCAATGATTTCTTTTTAGGAGAGAATTCTTATTTAGCTTGGTTCCTTAGAACTATGTTTTGGTTGATCTCATTATCTAACAATTAATTGTGAAGCCCTTGTGTTTGTAGGGAAACCCTCAGCTTTCAAACTCAGAAGTTGTTGTGATCTTGAAATGGATTATTTAAAGTTCTCATTGAATTGATAATTAACTGAGGTAACTATCTGACATGAGAATCACTCTGAGTTTTTCACTACTTTTGGTTTACTTTGAATGAGCTTAGCGCTTATGAAGTGAGCAACTACTCAGAAGTAACCCCCATTTACATATGAAGTAAGTGAATAGCTACTTGAATGTATATCAGTTCAGTGCTTTACAGCCTCATCCCTTTCTGACCTTGAGAAGATAGATCTCTGTTTGGCCTGTATGTTATAGACTGGGTGACATTATAACTTGTTAGGACGATCTGATTTCATGACCACAGGATAACTGCCATCTGGTAAATTTTTTAAGCTTTGTACTAGTAAGTGGGACTTTGTACTTAAAAATTTATCTTTAAAACATAGAAACTTTGAATTGAACTTGAGAACACAGTAAACTTGTGTTTATAAGTTTCCTACTTGTTGCTACATTTCCTAATCTTAAGAAGGCCTTTTCTGTTGGTTGTTTTTTTTTGTTTGTTTGTTTGGTTGTTTTTTTTTTTTGTTTTGTTTGTGTGTGTGTAATTCACATCTAACCAACTCCTTGTGTTTGCCTACATGTGCACCAGCACTATGGCTGGCATTGGTAGAGCAGAAGGTTCTTGGTGGTGTGCACTGCTCTTTTTCTCTCCCTTTTCATCTGGACAGCATTTCTAGATGATGGCAAAGAGGAAACTGTGTTCTGATGGGAGTTTTGTAGTAGATAAGCTTCAAGGGTTTGGATATTACTCTTGGCTGGCTCTAACACCAAATTTCAGTATGCCTGGTAAGAGTAACTTGCATGCTGCAGCATATCATGATAATTGCAGGTTCTTCAGAGCAGTTTTCCTTGAATAAATATAATGCAATTTGATTGTTCTGCATTTTCAATGTGGTGGTGTTTTGTTTGTGGGTTGTTGGGTTTTGGGTTTTGTGGGGTTTTTTTGTGTTTTTTTTTTTTTCCGTTCTATTTTTAAGATTGCATTTTTGGTTGTTATATGTAATAATAATAACAAAACCAAAGTGCATGGAAGATGGGGATATGTCATAGCTCTTCATAAAGCTCTTGTCGGAGCCATTACACTTGTTCTAAATTCCTATTAACCTGCTGTGTTCAGTAAAACTTTACAGTAGCTGAAAACAAATTGCAGGAAAAGTTTCCCCTTCTGTTTTTTGTTTTGAACACTTGGCAGCATTTTGTTTATTCCCTGGAGTCACTTAAGCCCTCTCTACAAATATTTGTGCACATGTAATAAGTTAAACATATGTTTAACTTCAGTTGTATTGCTTATGGAGGAGTGTATGCAGGATTGGGACCCATCTGACTTCAATTTTTATGTAACCCCCTTCATAGGTGAAAAAACATTAAAACCATCAAAACATACAGCACTTCATATGGTAGATGGAACTGGTTTTAATCTCACATCTTAATTGCTATTTCAAATTTATGTTGTTCAAAATCGTTGGTAGATGTACTGGCAGCTCTTAAGGGTTGATCTTTGTGTTGTTAGAATATAGTTTTGGGAATGCAAAATAGGGGATGGGCATAGATTCATGATAATTTGAAACAAGTTTGCTTTTTATGTTATGTACATATGTACGTTTGAGATCAAAAAAAGTTTAATTTGCTTATGGGTGTGTTACTTATAGAATGATTTATCCAAAATTTACAGCTGTTTATTAGTCAAAGGGTAGGTGATTGTCATAGCAGTGACAATGAATGTTAATAATTTTCAGCTATGAACCTTGAAACACTTACAAAGATTATTTTTTTTTTTTATTGCAAGATGAATGTTCACTGAAGTGAGTCAATTTATTAATGAATATAGAATACCTTCTTCCCAAGTTTCTGCTGCTGTTTTTAGTAGGATTGTTTAGGATATTTTGAAGTGAGAATTAACATCAGGGATGGATGAGGGACTTCAGGGGGATGTCTAGTTAGACCTTTTGCTCAGAAGCAGTATTTCCTAAAATATGTTTATTCCTAAAATATCACTAGGAAGAAGTTGCGAAAAATTAAACTGCCATTCTCTTTTCAGGACAGTTCCCCCCTCCTCCCCCATGTGCACTATGTTCAACTCATTTTAATGACACTGATAAATTACGTTCTTTTGAGCACTTGAAAGATAATTCTGGCTAAAAGGAAGCAAAGTTCTTTGGTGCAGTCTGGTTTTGTTTTTTTTATTGCTTTTGACTGGGATCTCCCCTTTTTTTAATTTGTTGCTACTCTTAATCTGCCACATCAACAATGTTGCCATCTGGTTGTTAGTTTAACCTCTGCAAAAATGTTTCCACTCTTTTTGCCTTGCTTGCCAGACTAGAATGGAGTTGCAGTTTTCCTGAATCCATCACTGCAGACATGCATGCAGAGTATGCTGCCATCTACCTACATTTATAAGCTTTAAAAAAACCCCAAAGAAATCCCCCAAATCCCTCACCCTAACTAATCCTTGTATGAAAACACCTACAGTGAGTCTGTGTTCACTTCAGAAGTTTCATGCTTTAAAAACTTGGGTCTACCTTATGGACCTCTTCACACTTTCCTGATCCATCTGTTCATCTAGCACAGCTTCTTCTCTATCCCTTCACACAATCTTAGGCTGTTGAAATGCAAGACGCCTTTGCAGATCCTTTAATTGGTAGTAGTCTTTATTTTATCTACATGTTTTTGTATTTCTTATGGGGGAAAAAACCCCAACCCCCAAAAAAACAACCCAAACCAAAACCAGCCCAAAAACCCCTCCCCAAAATCCGGTGTTTTCAATTCTCCTTTTTTCGTTTGCACTATTTTTAAAGGATATTTTAAATTGCATGCCATTATAATGTTTTTGTGCAACCATTCTTTTTCTACTTAACTGTGAAATCTTGTTTGGGTACAGCCTGTGTCGAAAGGCAGTTATTTATGGAGTGCTTTAGCTGTATATCATGATGCAGAGTCAGTAATGTGTTGATCCGGTAAGTCTATAGGCTAAAGCTATTACTTCATGCAGGATAATGTCTTATAAAACAGAAAACCTTGAAGTGGGGAGTGTCTAGTGCTGATGAAATGTTTTGTGGAACAGGTGGGACTGCAAGGTTTTTATTTTGGTTTGAGGGAAGGTTGCTTATGCAATTGTTCCATATGTCCTTCCATCTGTCCATTAGCCTGTCCTCCCATCCTGCCAGGAGCTTCTGAACCACTCAGTCAGTTCCCAGTCAACTTTCGCAGAGGGGCAGCTCTGTTGCAGACATCCAGGTCTCACAGAAACAGGCAGATGGTTAGAGAAAAGACTGGGTAAGAAAATGTGGGGGCTCTGTTTTGCGTCTCTGTGGTCAGCCTGTCAACCTGTCATGGAATTTGGTGCCTTTTGCCAAACTAGGATGCAAGGTAAGCGTAGTACAGAAAGTGGGAGAGACATGAAGTTGATGTGATGGATTATTGCATTGTGCATAATGGAGGGAATTCATGGGCCAATAGTTTGTGGACATTATTCTAAGAGGGAAGTAAGGGTATTCTTATGGGTGGACATGGGACCCAGAGTTATTGTGGGAGACCTGCTTGACAGTCCCTGATGTAGGTTATGCAGAAGTGCAACTTATGTTTGTAAAGAATTGCTTATCTTTAAAGGAACTAGGGGAAGAGCTGCTCAGTTTAAACCTGTCATAAAGAGCAAGGAAGGAGAGAATTGTAGGTGGAATAGAAAACATGTCATCTGATGTACGTGGGTAAGAGGTTGTACATATCCTACAAAGTCAGTGACAGAAGTATGAACTTGATGCAGGAAGAACAGTGACAGCCAACCAGAAAGAACTTCAAACATAGAATCTCATATATAGAACATAAGGGGATCAGGGAGAAAAGAGGTGCTGTAGCACAGCAAACTGAATCAAAATCACTGACATATTTCTTGAAAAACTTGGAAGGCTGAAATGTTGTGTTCAGCTTAGGATTTCAAGAATTCTGCAATTTCCAACACAACAAATGGGTTGCTTGACTTTCTTGAAAAACTGTGCTACTGCTATGAATAAAACCAGATTTCAGTGTGAAGGTGGCAGTGTGGGATGCCCACAGGAATAGTAAAAACACGGTATTTTCAGAAGGTGAACCTTGACTCTGCTTTTCCTGACCAAATAGCTATTGCTGTCATTAGGAGATCATTAATTCCATTTCAGTAAATTCAATACACATTGACAGTTGCCTCAAGCTCTGTGAGGGAACAGCATATTTGGAAAAAAAACCAAACAGTCATGGCCTTACTTCTGTTAACAGAGTGGTTTTTCAGTTGATTCTGCTGACTCAAATTATCTGATACAACTTGCAGAAAAAAATCCATGTGTATTTGTAATTAAAGTATTTGAAACTTAAGGCTGTTTTAACTATAAGTTTGGATACTAGGGGGTGTTTGTTTTTCTTCTGGGATAAATCAAATTTGTTTATACAAGTCACCATAAAATACAGTGACTAAAATTCTGTTGCAAATGATAGGGATGGATAAGGGGAGATGGGAAGATATTTGTGTTAAGGCTAAAGTCTGCTTGCCTTTGATCATACAAAGTACTGAACAGCCCTGGGAGGCTGGGAGGCCTATCCTGTATTTTTCCACACCAGTAAAATGGGTGACCTTTTGTTTGACTGTTCCAGTTATATTCACTTAAAATAACATTTGAGCTATTGTTGGCTATTTCACTGAAAGTGGAATGGCAGATCAAGCTCGTTAGCTTGCTGCTCTTCAAAGAAATTAACAAAGAGGAAGTATGCTGTCCTTTTAAATAGGCTGCATGAAGCTTCAGTGCTAGTGAGAAAAGATTGTTCAATCATAGAAAATATGAATGAACAGTTTTATTCTGATAAATTTCCTTTCCAGCTCCAAAATCAATGGGTTGTTTTGTTGTTTTGTTTTTTTTTTTTTTTTAAATTACTTCTGACACTTCTTAAGTATCTTGGATTTTAAAAGAATTTATTAACAGTGGTTGTAACTTTCATGTTGTGACCGTCAAGCTATTTTCTGGACTTTTCTTCATTGCTTATGGTGTAATATCACTTCTTGCTCACTTATCACTCTTGATCATTAGTTTTATTTTTGATCTCTTTACCTTGTGAAGTACAGCACTAGTTGAAACAGAACGGTCCCAACTGAAGTGCACAAGCTGCAAGCTTCACGCGTCTTTACCATCCAATGGACGTACATGCCCCCAAATTTGGGGAATGACTTGTAGTGTAAAAAGTACAAGGGTGATGGTGTAGGGCATGTAGTGTGGGGATTTTATACTGTCAAATCTTGAGCGTAGGGGTTGGGCTGTATGATAGCACCCCCATCCTAATTTGTGGTTATGGAAGTTGCTGTACAGATAAATGAGTGCTTTCAGTTTCCTCCATCTGTTGTGAACATAACTACTCCTATCCTTAAAGCTGGTTTTGCGTACAATGCTGAGAATGAAATAGTGGGTACTGGATTGCAGTAGTGGAATAGAGATAGGGATGAAAATGAGCATATTTTACAGACTTTTCATCTGATACGGAGCTATGACATTGGGAGACCTCTAAACTGGGTCATACAGAATACCGTGTGCCTTACTCTGGGCCGTGGGACTGAGAAGGGTCTGATGCAAGGCTGTGGTGAGAAGTTGCCCATGTGGATAGGGCTCCTACTAGCCTTGACCCTTCCTGCTTGAGGTGAAACACTGCCTGGGCGAGATGTACTGCCAAAGTACGGTGTTATTCAGTGGATAGTGGTCCTTGTGCTCTGCTGCTAATGTCTGACAGGTTATGTCATGCTAAAGGTTTAAGCTGGGGAGCTGTGGGTTCAGTTTAATGTTCAAAGTGTGGGATTTGACAGCTCTGTATGTAACATATATATTTGTGTGATGTTAATTTATGGGCTTTTTTATCATTTCATGTTCATTCATATATCTCAGAATGAAAATCCAGCCCACCTGGGAAGCTGAAATAATTTAATTTTATTTCAGATGCAATGATAGATGAAGATGAAAATTGACCTTTAAAATCAATTACATTTGTGAGATGGATGGTGAATTTTCTCTAACTTCCTTTTCCTTTTCTGATAGACTTTACCAATTTATTGAGAAACTGCAGGACAGATTAAAAGAAATTGTAGGCTTTCATATTCACTAGATATGGCAGACTGTGGTGGTGAAGTTCCTCTGCTGAAAACCAGAAATAAATTTGAATGCCATGTGGATTGCTTCATGTCTGCCAATACCTGGTAGTTACATAGAACAGATTTTTCATCATGATACTGCAGCAGAAGTGGCATTATAGTGCGTTTTTACTTAGAGTTTAAATCTAAAAATAAAACATCAAAAGCTGTGATTTTTTTTAACATGTAATAACAGTTGCATGAAAATACTTTTGTCTAATTGCATTGCACAAGTGTATTATGGGAGCATAGTATATGCTTATGGTTCTGTAGGCTTATAGTTGAACAGCAAATGTTGCTGAGCACGTGCTTGTACATTAGAGAATTTCCTGTGATGATTGCTTGAAGATTGACTCTAAGAGTACAAAATTGTACAAAATATACCATTAATGCTCTACAGTTTTATTGTAATTCAAACTGTTAAATTATTTGTTATAAAATCAGATTTTAAATTACAGAAGCCTGATTTTATACTGTATTTAATCTAGTTTAGCTAAAAAAATAGTCTTCTGCTGTTTCTGGTATTACTGCATGACACTGATTCTCATATGGACCACTTTTGTAGTTATTTACGATCCTTCATGGAGGACTGCCAGTGGTGCTGTATTTATATTGGGGAAATACTGGATTTTTTTTTTTTAATAAGGAATATATTTTGTGTCTTTGTGGATTATTTAAGTAACAAAATAATGGTATGCTAAGAGCTTATTATATTGAAATTTTTGTCATTTAAATATGCCTCCAAAATGCATGAGCTGAAGTGAAATTATTCAAAAGGTATATGGAATGCTGGATTATGAAGGGAGGTGTTTTAAAATAATTTTTAAGAAAGTATTTTTCTGGAATATGTGCATACTATGTTTTTTTCTATCAACTTGTTCAGTTTAATTAGTATTTTCCCATTTTCTATGATTAAATGAAGACGAGTAGACATTTTCTTTTGAGCATTGTTCCTTAACAATACAGAATAAAGTAATGTATGTTGTGCTTGTCAGTTTTATAGCCATTATAACTCATTAAGATGCTTTCTAATAACTCCACCTGAGAAAAACAATATTGCCATTTAATTAACAGCTGGAAAAAAAATCATTGGAGGAGAAGAAACATGGTTCAAATTAATATAAAGAAAAATGAAAGCAAGTGTTGAGGAAGTGCACTGCAATATTTAGAGAAATGTAATTCTCTTGGAGGAGAAACATACAAAATAGGTTTCCAAATAGATTTTGAGTTAAGATATCAGTAGTAGGGTGAGAGAATACTGTACATGTGCCTGTGCTAGCTATATATGGTACAGTTGTGATTGGAATGCTAAAAAATGTGGAATATAAGTCGAGGTAGCAACTGAACTTAATTCTAAATGAGTAGGAGTTCTAGTGTACAGCCGCTGACTAGCACTTATTATGGTTCAGTACTGTGCTTCTAAAGTATTGTGAACATGTCATACCTAAATTAAAGTCTAAACACTACTAAACATATGTCCTTAAGACACTTCCCTTTCAGAACAAAAGGATTATGCGAAAACAGGACTTGATCCTTGAGTAGTGTGAAACAGATTAGTTAAATTTCCAGATAATTAAGAATTACTTACCTGCATTTGTTAGAAGAGATATGGCTTTCCACACTTGTCAGCTCTTTGGAGAGTCAGTTTTTGCAAGCAAGTAGTCTGAGGTTTTGTTTGAAAATCTACCACAATTATGGGACACCAAGTAAGGATAACATGCGTGGTTTTTAATTGCCCTCCTGCCTTCAAGGATTTTAGATAATAAAGTATTGTGTGGCATGATGTAAATTACTATAACCAGTTATTCAAAGATAGTGAGTGGAGTAAATAAAAAAAAAAATTTTGGAAGAGTGGAAAAATAGATGTGGTTTAAAAATCTTTGCTGTATGAGGTGTTGTGCTGAGGGTGACCTGAAACAATAGTGTTGAGTTCTGTCAATGGGCCTATTTTATTGCCTTGTTTTGTGTATCTTTCTTTGAGGTTTGTTAAATGAGTTGGAGAAAATTTGAGAAAACAGAAATCTATAGCATGCTTATGCCTTTTGGTAGAAACTGAACATGCTGGGCTGTATCTGAAATTGTAATGTCGTTTTTACCTTTGTCGCTTGGCTTTGTTCAGGATGTGCATTTGTTCTTTTATGTGCCAGTAGTTATATGCTGTTTATACAATTTTAAGGTAGAAAAGCAGCGAATGTTTTCTTTGACACTTACTTGGTTAAAGAGCATAATCATCAAGCAGCCCTTTTGCAAAATAACAAACATGATTTCCAGCCCTGTCTAATTATATGGTAATACTATAAACTCTCCCTGTATTCTATTCCCTGCAGCGGAAGCATTAAATGAATCGGAGCTGGCGGATGTGAACAGCAAAAGTTTTCATCTGTTCTGCTTAATAAACCTGAAGGTAGAAGTTAAGTGGAAGTGAGTTTGATGGTGGATTATACTGAGAAGGCATTTTAGGTAGATGTTGCAGCTTTGTCTGTGGCATGAGGGGGTATTCTGAGCAGACCTTGGAGCGTCACTGCTCCTGTCTCTCTTGTGTATAGGAAGTTGTCTGGAACTTCAGTTTTCTTCTTTTGAATTATAGGGTTATAGAGATTTTTGGCTCAGCAGTTGAGATTACTGAATAGGAACCAAACCAAAAAAGACTCCCTAAATTGTAGACTGCTTTTAGGATAGGCTATTGAAGTGTGCTGAAATCTTTTATTCAGTAGTAATTGTCATTTCCCCCTAGTAGTTCCAGTAATATGTCCTTCACTGTTTTGTCCATTTGTATTAAAGAGATGAAAGGTTAGGATGGTGCTTCAGGGCTTTTGCTTGTGGTTGGTGTAGGGTTTAAGTTGGTTTGTATTTTTTTGTTCTCTGTTGTGATTTCATGGAATTTCGCAGGCTGTTTGTTCTTGTTGGGAAATATTGCTCAAATTATGAATGGCTAACTGCTTAGTGATGCATTTCAGTGAAGTTTACCACTTTATGTTGTGATTTGCTTTGAACAAATTTGCTTTTTTTTTTTTTGAGGACCTTGCTGTATCTTTCAGCAAATCTCTAGACAGCATGATGAAGATCAGTGGCAGAAATGATCCTCTTTTTGTGCCATGGCTCTATTTTAGAATTGCTGCCACGGAGGGCAGGTGTTAAATAGGGTAAGTTTAGGAAACGAATGAGGATTGTTCTATCTATTAACAATTATTTTAATGTAAGAATGAAGATGTTACTTGCCACTTTTTTTTTAATGGCTTTCTATCTGCTTTTTAGTAGCTTAACTGTTGATGTCTAGAAACGATTGAGACTAAATGTGTATAGTGTTAAAAAGTTTTCGTTTATCTGGAGGTTAATTTGCAATACTCTGATCTTCTAAAGAGGTGAAGCATTTCTTTTATGACTCTGTTGTTCAGTAATACAGTTGCTTCACATGGTTTGTTTTTAAATCAAGCAATATTTGGTTTAACATCAAACCAAGATGTTAGTTTTGGACCATTGTGAGCGCCTCAAAATCTGAGCCTTCTTTTATATAATTTGGGCAAAGTCAAAAGTTGGTTATTTAATAGGGGTTGCTTGACTCTATGATGCTGTTTTTGGTCATACATTTAACAGTTTTGTTCTAATTAGGACATGAAACTGCACTATGAACTTGATAATATTTTTATCTTAAAGACTAAAGGTCTGGTAGTAATTAAGTTGTTATTACACAAACTTTACATTTTTAGTTTTGCAGTCCAACTGAACTCTATTATATAAGAAAATAAAACAAATGAAGTTAAAGAGTATCTCTTCTTTATAAAATATTTGGGTAGTGTATATTGGGTTTCATAGAGTGGTTGAATGGTTTGGGTTGGAAGGGACCTTAAAGATCATATAGTTCCAACCCCTCTGCCACAGGCGGGGACACCTCCCACTAGACCAGGTTGCTCAAGGGCCCATTCAGCCTGTCCTTGATTACCACCAGGAATGGGATGTCCACAGCTTCTCTGAGCAATCTGTTCTAGTGTCTTGCCACCCTAACAGTAAATAATAGCTTTCTAATATGTGAACTTTATCTCCCCTCTGTCAGCCTAAAGCCATTCCAGCTTGTTGTGTCACTACATGCCCTTGTAAAAAGTCCCTCTCCAAATTTCTTGTAGGGATTTTTAGGTACTGGAAGGCTTTGAGTACTTTCAGGTCTCCCCAGAGCCTTCTCTTCTCAGGCTGAATAAGCCCAACTCTCTCAGCCTGTCTTAATAGGAGAGGTGCTGCAACCCTCTGATGATCTTCATGGTGTTCCTTTTGAACTCACTCCAGGAGGTCCACATCTTCTGTTGGGAGCCACAGAGCTGAATGCAGTACTCCAAGTGGGGTAGAGGGGGAAAATCCCCTCCCTTGTTCTGCTAGTCATGCTTCTTTTGATGCAGCCCAGCATATGGTTGGCTTTCTGGACTTGTGAGCTTACACTGCCAGATCATGTTGAGCTTCTTGTCAACCAGCAACTCCAAGTCCTTTTCCTCAGGGCTATTCTCAAGCCGTTCTCTGCCCAGCCTGTAGTTGTGCTTGTGATTACCCCAACCCAATAATTTGGTTTAAGCAATAATTAATGAATGAGGTGATAGAATGTGGAAGTACCAGGAGGGGAAGCATTGCTTGTGAGATGGGGGGGGAGGGGAAAGCGTTTTGCTTTAGTACAGCTATAAAAAAATTTTACAATACTGTAATTTGGGAACATCCTTTCAGGAAAGCTGTTTTGCTTTTTAAACTGTGGGAAATACATCTTCAGTGAAATCTGATCTTACACTCTGTTTTACAGACAGCTTAATCTCTGTAGTTCTTGTGTTCTCCAGTATGGGCTCTTCTGTTTGGTAGGCTTCTACATATCTAAAGTTTTTTTTGGGACGTACACAGACGTTGTGGTAAATTAGGGAGAGGAAGAAAAAAATCTTGGGAGAGAAAAAATCCCGGTGAAATATCAAGCTCAACACTTTTGTGATTATCTTAGTAATAAAATTAGAGAACTTTAAGCTTAGATGCCAGTTGTGTGCTGTGGGAAGTTGAAATGGAAAAAAAAGTCTGTCTGTGCTGCACATACATGCATTTTCACTAGAGCAAAAAATACATGTGTAAACTTGATTCAGCCTTTTTCTTTCTGAAGTTTGAAATTCTCTGTCACTCTCAAGTCTACCCTTCTTTAACCCATAAATAGAATTGCATTGAATTTTGTAATACGTAGTATCAAATTCGATCAGATGATTACATTCTTAAAAACAGCCCACTTGTATGATGCAGAAATACTATGTCTATAGTTTATATATGCAAAATGATTTTATTAACAAAATAAGTCTTTCGTATGGTATGTGTATTTTCAATATTTTTGGACCTTTTTCTTTTTTTTTCTCTTATATTGCCCATTTTTCTCCCCCAAGTATGGTTTTAAAGCTCTTAAATTGTAATATTAAAGTGTTTTGTGAAAATTATGTTTTATAAATTGAATTAAAGAAAGGGGGGGGAGATTGAAACTATTTAGCTAATTGTTAGCTAATTGTCTCTTATCCCTGCTGCTTTTTTGACAGTTACCTTCAGATGTTTATAAATCACAGACAAATTTTTAAGAAAAAACAACTGTAGCCTTACTATTTTTGTTTAAAGACATGGCTATGATAGCTTATTTGTAGTGGCAACAGTAATAAAATGAAATACTGAACTTGAACTATTCCCTAAAGTCCTATTTGCTGTCAGATATTCCAGCAAAACACAGTCTGATGCAAGGTGTTGTAAAAGCAAATCCTGTTTTGTGCACAGGAAAATTAACTGGGAAAGCTGATGCTAATTTTCTTATTTCAGATAAGACAAAAATGCATTGATCAGGAACTTTAAAAGAAGGCAACATGCAAGTATTCGCCTCTAGAAGACTGATACATGTACATAAAAGTAACACTACTTAATAGGCTCTGTTAGTGGATGTTAGGTGTAGCAAATTCTATTTTGTTAGTGGTCTACATGTGGAAGCTCTACTGTTGTGCTGCACTTCCCTGCAGCTGAAATTTTAATACATGGTGGTATGCATGTGATTACTATCAGCAGCTTTTAAAATTTCAACTCTGATTTTTGCCAAGGTGTATTTTATAGCTGGAACTTGTTCACACGTGAACCCATATTTTCTATTACTTGCCCTAGAGTTAAAATTCACTGTTACTGCCTGTAGGTTTTGCTTTACGGCATAAGATCATGTGACAGTGTCTTAATGTTGGTGCTTTATCAGTGTTTTTTCTCCTATTGGATCTGTACAATACTTGTTCACTCCACGTATTCATGGGAAATACAAGATGTAGTAAAGAAAATGTTCATTGTTTAGGATCAACTCTTTCTAGGAGTCATAGATAGTTTATTTGGTAGTGAGTATAGGATTCTGTTGTTAACGTCATATGTTTGTGTGCTGATCAATGGAAATATATTGAAGGAGATAAGAAGATATCGAGAGTGGTAACTACATACTCTTCTATGAATTTGTATCAGTTAAAGAGTCATTTTTAAAATATAAAGTACAAATGTGACTTCCCTTTCAGGAAGATCTTTATATGTTTTGCTTTCTGAATATAAAACATTATTTTAAAAAATATAAATAAAAGCAGTTTAATTACAGCTGTTAACGGGTGTTGAGATGATTGAATCAAATAATCTGGACTTCTTGAAGTACTGAAAACACACTCTATTCAATTTCCATTCTAATTCCATTTGAACTGATCAGATAAATGGAGAGGCAAAGAAGAAGAAATAGAACTGCTGCTGTGTACTAACCTGATGTTAGTGGTCAGGGTTCCTCGTTTAAATGGATATCACACTTAGTAGCTCTTAAATCAGTATAACAGTGGTATATTTCAAAGGACAAAGGTAAAAAAGTAGTTTCTCTTGTGTGGGTGTTGCAAATCTGCAAAAACTGAAGGGTCAAAAGAATCCTTTGAAGACAAGCAAATGAGCAAATTCTGCATCTTCTGGTAAACTTAAATGAGAATTTCACAGGATTGGAATCTGATGAATTTTGGAACAATTAAGAGGAAGAAAGGAAATTCTTCTTGACTTGAAACAGAGTTCTACAAAAGCATGCAATAAGCATGATATTTTCTCTTCTCTCCCTGCCCTGCTCAGCTCCCTTTTTGGAGTAAATTTCTAAGTTAACATTATAACTGAATTTCTACACT
The DNA here is from genome assembly GCA_009867235.2 of Psittacus erithacus. Lineage (NCBI taxonomy): Eukaryota > Metazoa > Chordata > Aves > Psittaciformes > Psittacidae > Psittacus > Psittacus erithacus. The sequence goes on along the minus strand of WYDI02029452.1, from coordinate 36,780 downwards.
TAATGGCACTAACATTGATAAATGAAAAAATGAGAATAATCACTCCTAACTAAATGCAGTCATAAGAACACAGATAAACTGTGACTTCAGCTGTAACTTCTGAAATTTCTAGGTTCCTGTGGGTTTTTTTTTTTTTTCAGACAGATAGCACTTAGTGCTATTTTCAATATTCAGTGAAAGCAGTCTGAAGACATGGTAGAACTGGGGTGCTGTAATTGTTCTGCACTTCGTGTGAGCTATTGTTGTGAAAAATCCTATAGCCCTTAGTTAGTTTCTCTGGGATCCCAACCTTTTTTGTTGACATTTGGGTGTAATCAGTCCAGATTCTTCAAAGAACCTTCATGCTACATGCCTTTTAATAATGAATGTGAAATTTTTATTAAAAAATATTTGGAACATATGGCTGAATTATTACTCAATCTTCTTGGATTAAGTGGTGTGACTCTTAGTTAGCTAAGGCAGTTTGGTTTTTAGCTTGTTCTGTTCCTTAGAACTGTATTCTTTTTGCCTCAAGGTAAGGTTGTTAGGTTTTAAGTCCTGGAGCAACTACTATTCTTATCTTCTACAAACCAATTTATAAAACTCTATCCAGTAATTTGTGTGTAAAGACAGTAACATCAAGATTGAGCTAAATTAGTCTTTACTTGCTAATCCATATTTGGTAAATTATTGTTGTATTAAATTGCTCTTCTTCCAACTGTCTTAGTATGGCATGAAATGATGCCCTTTTTAGCTTTTGGGCTTTGTCACTTAGCAAGTATTGTTCTGGCAAAATGCACATAACAGGGCTGTACTGAAGTCTAGATCTGAGGAAGAGATTATCTGACTTGGAACATGATGAGGACAATAGGATTTTGGGGGTCTGTGTCTCTATGGGGCAGAGCCTTTGTGAGAATATTCAGGATTGTCTTTACATGCTTGTAGCATTCCTGTGCTATATTCCCTATTCCTTTCTGGCTGTTGTCAGAAACCAGATGCTGGATTTGGTAGACCTGTGGTCAAATGAGTGTAACTATTTTAATGCTCTTGAAAGCTTGGATCTTAGTAAAGAATTTTTTGGATTTTTTTCTTTGGGGGGTTTTTGGTTTTTTTTTTTGTTTTGTTTTGTTTTGTTTGGCAGATGACAACTATGGAATTAACTAGATCAGAGAAGACCTTTGAGATCATCAGGTGCAACCCTTACCCCAGCACTGCCAAGGCCACCAGTAAGCCAGGTTGCTAAGGGCCACATACATCTACGCATTTTTTTTGAAACATCCGGGGATGGTGATTCCACCATTTCCCTGAACAGTCTGTTCCAATACCCTATTATCCTTTCAGATATTTCCTAATATCCAATCTAAACCTCCCCTGGTGCAGCTTGAGACTGTTACCTGTTGTCCTATCCCTTGTCACTTGGAAGAAGAGACCAGCCACCTCCTTTATGCCTCATATTCCACAGTGTTTCATATAGATTCATACTATTTCATCAGTTCTACAAGTCTTTGAAATACCTATAGTCTGCAGGTCTTACTAGTGTTACTGATCTGCTTCTGGTTTTAAAAGTATAAACTCCAGGAGCATCGAAAGGTGTCTAGCCTCCACCCCATTTTTTAAAGGCACACATTCTATGCTTGTGAACAGTACATAACACTTTTGGTTTTTTGGGGTTTTTTAAGATGCCACCTGTATTCTTTCTGGCTTTCCTTAAGCTTCAAATCTTATGCCTGGCTATTCACTGTGCGAATTACTGGTTTATGACATTTTTGTTTTAAGTGGGAAGATCTGGGTGTTTGTGCCCAAGTGTTTGAATGATTGAGTATGATAGCAAGACATTTTCCATTTTCTGATGGTGAGAACCTTCAGAAGAATTCCTCAAGTAATTCTAGATAAGGAATTAACTAACTGAAGTAGTTTAGCTCTTAAATGAGTTCTTTTTTTTTTTTTTTTTTTTATACCACAGCTGCATTTATAACATGGAAGAAAGCGATGTGTTTTGGAGAGGTTAATGAACTGTTGGCAAATGATCATGTGAGGAGGTTGTTATTGGTGCCTCCACCTGCTCTTGCATGATTTTGTATTGTTATCAGGACCAGGGTGCACTAAAATAATTTATCTAAAAATATTCTCTTTCTAACTGTGCTCTGTCTGTCAGTATTTGGAGGGTATCATCAGTAGATCGCATTTTATTGTGAACAGGATGGAGAAATTTGAGGCTACTGAAGACTGTGGGAGCTCTGAGAAAGAGAGAGAATTTTTTTAATGTTATGATGGATTAAACCATCATGATGGAAGAACCTTAAGCAGGTCAGAGGTGAGGGTTTCAGTGCCAGAAAGAGTCAAACTATGTACCTGGGAAAAGGATCGTAAATAGTATCTTTCTTTCCTGGTTTATATTGGTTTATTTGGTGTAGTATTGAATTTTAAAATTGGCAAATGGTGCCTGTGAATGAACATGCTTACTTGGGCTTTTTCCTCCCTTAGTGCCCCTCTGTAGGGAAGGGAAGTTGGGTGTGTTTTAGTAGCCTTTGAATTGCATCTTGGCATTCTAATTGTAAAATGCAAATAGTGCAGACATCAGTTTCAGAGGTAAGGCACTTACAATCTGGTTTTTTTAGAGCTGTGCCTTTCACTGAGCGCTTGGCTGGCTGTCCCCATATGCTGAAATGGGAGAGGGATATTGGAGTTAAGAGACCTTGTAAGCTAAGAGTCTTCTCTACTTTGCTTAGCATGGCAAGCTGGAGAGACAACAGAAGCCAGTCTTCGTTCCTTGATTATAGGATGTTATCCTTTCTAATTTGAGCAACTATTCCTTAGTCAGAATGGGTACACTCCAGAGAAATCCTAACTACACTTAGAGTTAAGTAGGCAATGGAAAGGCAAACCACTGTTGTCCTTGTGGGAATGAAAATGCGTAGTCTGGTCCCTATCAGTAACTTCACACTAAAACCTTTTGTCCCCTGCAGTGTTGTAAGTAGTAAGCTTTTCTCCATCATTCTGCATCTCCCCAGCAAATTAAAAAGACTAAAATCCCAAGGAGAACCAGGGACAGTGATGTGTTTTTACATGTTTGGTTCACAGTTTGATTACTGTCCTGCTTGTAGGTCTGAGGTTTTGTAGCATATGTATCATAGTATTCTCGAAGTTATTTTCCACAGATTTCTGTCCTGGCTTTTTAGACTTGACAGTCTTCTCTTTGTAATACAAAGTACAGAATTTAAGCAGCTAATAAGTCATTTGCTATACAAATACAATCACAAAGCTGAGATAATCCACTGGTGAGGCAAACACTAGTAACCTAGAATGTCTTGAAAAGTCATTTCAGGCTGTGTGCAGCGTCTTTGAGGGAAGTTTCAGTTCATCTTGTATCTGTTTTATTTTATGGTACTGAGGAAAGATGGCAGGGCTCCTATTGCTTCTTCCAGTGTAGGAAGTTGGCCTCTGATAGGGATTGTAACTGAATAATCTATTACTTTGGTATTAGCATTTTGATGATAGGTCATTGGAACTCTTTAAAACAGAAGTTGCAATTGGTGATCTGTCTCTGAAATTCACAGGCATTTGTGAGTTTCTGTTTGCCAAAGTAACTGTTTCTGTTCTGGTATGCGCAGCAGTTTCAGCTGCCCTTTACTACACAAAATAACAAATTGGTTTACTGAAGGAAGATAAGGGGAATAAAGAAGCAAAGCTACTTGGGTTTTTTTTTTGTTCAGGTTTTTTTGTTTGTTAGTTTGGTTGGTTGGTTTTTTAATAGGATAAAGACATCTGAAAATTCAGGAGACACTTTGTATTGAAAGACAGAACAGGCGATTCACCTTTGGCATTTGAGGCGAGATTAACAATGCAAAGTTTAAGAACTATTTTAATTCAGGCACATCTGAAGGGACTGTGGCATTTAGAAAACTGCTAGCTGCCTTGAAATGTGGGCAGGAGCCAAGGGATATCTTGGGGCTAAGGAGGATTATGGCAAATTAAAAGTAGGAGTTAACCATGGACACTACAGAAAAAGAAAGAGGTAACATGAAGTTCTGCACTCCTGTTGAATTTGGGAAATGCCTTCCTGTTATCATGTAATACCCTCAGGCACATCGTAGAATCATAGAATAGTTACAGTTGGAAAGGACCTTAAGATCGTCTAGTTCCAACACCCCTGCCATGGGCAGGGACACCTCACACTTAACCATGTCACCAAAGGCTCTGTCCAGCCTGGCCTTGAACACTGCCAGGGATGGAGCATTCGCAACCTCCCTGGGCAGCCCATTCCAGTGCCTCACCACCCTTACAGTAAAGAACTTCCTCCTTATATCCAATCTAAACTTCCCCTGTTTAAGTTTTAACCCATTACCCCTTGTCCTATCACTACAGTCCGTAATGAAGAGTCCCTTCCCAGCATCCTTACAGGCCCCTTCAGATATTGGAAGGCTGCTATGAGGTCTCCATGCAGCCTTCTCTTCTCCAGGCTGAACAGCCCCAACTTCATGCGCTGTAGCTTGAGGTAACTCCAAAAGTGTCAAAGAATCAGAGTAATTGAGGCTGGAAAGTACCTCTGGGAATCCAGACCTTTAAATCCAAACACTTAAACGTTGGTAAGATCCCCCTCTGCTCACCCATACAAAGTCCGTGGCACCCTAGTGTAGGGTACAGAGAGAAGCAATGGCTGACTCATAAAACTACCCTGAGAGTTGAGCATTCCTACAATCTCAAGTTCAGGGCTTGTGCAGCTGCAATTTGTACTGCCTCTTCAATTTTTGCTTCAAATCTTTGACTGTTGGACTTCTAAAGCAATAATAAATAAATAAAATCTCATTATTGCATTTATGGATCTTTACTAAGAAGAGGTATTTTCTAAAGTGAAAGTTCAAGATTAATCATATTTATGAAAATAGCATATGAATTCTTCACAAAATACCGTGACTTTCTCCAGGTGACCTTAAAAAGTGACGCGCATCTGTGCATTACTGAACTGGTTGCTATACTTCATTTGGTTTACAAATTTATAAAGGAAAAGAAAGTAATCTGTTCTCCAACTTTGAGATGAACCCTGCTAATTTTGAAAGTGCTTTGAATTACTGAGGGGAATGTCAATCATTTATTTATTTTCCCCCCCTCTGACAGCTATCAGAAGTTCACAGATGTTACTTACGCAGTTACAAACAAGGTTGCTCAGCAGCTTGTAATCTGATCACAAGACACTATCATATCCTTTTCAGTCTCAGAAAAAAACATTCAACCTGCAGCTGGGTAATTATCTCTTAAGCACTTCTCTAATTCATTGGTAAACTCTCTTTATTTTTTTTATTTCCATGGATTAAGCTTCTGAGTTAACAAAACAAAAGGAACATCACAATCTTACTGATACGATTGTGATGATGAAAGCAAATGGGTTAGCCCATAGCAGCATGCTCTTCATACTGATTTTTCAGCTCAGAGGTGTGAGTTGCTGAAGATTCTAAGTCGTGAGCAAGTAATGCTTTTTTTTTCTTTTTTTTCTTTTTTTTTTTTTTTTTGTGAGATTTTGTGGGGCACAGTGAAGAAATACCTTTTCTCAATTTGAGTTTAGGAGAAAAGAGGAATTCAGGAACCCATGTTAATCTGAAGCTGTCAGGATTTTTTTGTGTCTTGCCGATACCATTCTACTCTTTTTAAAATTGCAAGGAGCAGAGCACAGTAGCTGTAGTGTTAATCTGCCAGTGTGAAAGTGGCTAACTAAGGCTTGCTAGCATTTGAGCTTCTGCAGTATCCTTAGTTTGTAGGTTTAGTGGTGGGTGTCTGAATAACAAGGTAAACTCATTGGCCTTCTGCAAGTGTCTTGTCTTTTATCACAGGACTTTCCAGCCATTGCTGGAATTGTCAGGTTTCCAAGTAAGTCTTTTTCATCAGCTGAGCTTTTCAGCCATTTCTACTGTGCCTCCTAAATGCACACAAACTAGGTAGCATGAATGTAACATGAGGAAAAAGTCTTCAGTTGAGCTTTTGTAAATGATTTTCTGCTATTTCTACAGCAATTGGCCCAAGAATGTTTTATGTTGTTATTGCAATTTGCTTGTTATTATTGAGGCTGACTTGCAAGGCATTATGTTTATCTCTACAAACCACAGTGTATTTACAGTGTTATTGTGGGATAGTATAGATTAAACCAATACTCTGTTTATCAGTTGCTGTTGGTACAGAAGTAACTCCTAATACTCTGATGGCAGTATTTCATTATGAATCTGTTTAGATGTCTATTTATTCTTGCAATGTTCTGCTGTGTAATCCCTGAAGTAGGGTTAAAGATGTGTGGAACTGGATCATACAGAATGAGGTTTAGTACAGCAAAAGTGCTTATATAGAAGCAATGAATTAGAATTAAGTAAGGCTGTGCTAGAATTGCTGCAGGGAATAATATTATATGTATTTTTGAAGGCTGTTGTGTTGTTTTGTATAGACAAGTTCAGAACCTGTGCTAGGGACATGTCTTTTAACAGTGGTTTGGTATCCATGTTAACAAGATCTTAGTGTCTTCTCTCAGAAGTTTGCAGTTTGGCCTGTAAAATGAGTATGTACAGTAATGACATCAATGAGGTGATTAAGTATTCTTATCTACTGTGTTTTAAAGGTGAACATCATGCCAGAGTGGGACAATTTGTACTTATTTTGAAGAAGATACATGATTATTTGGATTCCTCTTCCCTTCTTCCCACAGTAAAGCTGTGTAGAGAAAAACAAATGCTGAAAGATCTTCTATAAAAGCTAGTAACTAGATGAAATGCAGGCTTAGCGCCCTGCTTGTGTGCTTCGATACAAACCAACTTGCCTACCAAACTGTAGTGGCCCAAGGAGATAAGAACTAAGAGATACTAGTGCAGTATAGTTTGAGATAGAAGTGAAAGCCAGGATTTTGCTGCAGTTTGGGTTCGTAGAAAACATGCCAGCAATTAACTGCTATACATGATCAAATATCTTTTGCTTTTTTCTAAGGCTTCCATTTCTAGTTTCAGTTTAACTAAGCTGCAGAACAGGTTCCATGATCTATATTTAAGCAATATTTAACTGCTGAGGACATTAGTCCCAAATACCATTCTTTAATTGGTTGTGTAACATTTCCCTCTTCACAGCAGCACAAAGGTAGTTTCAAAATTGAATCTGGTAACTTCAGGATTTATTATTACAAGCAAAGTTCTGAATTTTATTAGGAAAATGTCTTGTCACAATTAAACGTTTCTTTAACTTGTTGATTTACTGTAGCAATACTTATATGTGATCCCTACTGATCACGTGGATGCAGTCAGTGATGCTAAGCTTAAGAGAAGTAAGTATTGTGAGTGAATATTGAATCACGATTCCTGGCAGATATATGTAGATCAAATTATGCAGTGTTCATCGAGGAAGCAGAATTTGTTAATGCTTTTCATGGTAGTGAAAGGACAGCACGGCATCACTGTGAAATGAATTTTGAAGGCTCTGGTGAGAGTATACCGAGTCTCTACTTAGTACAAAACATTATTAAACAATATGTTTCTTCTCAAGCTGCAGAGGTTTATTTTTTCATTGTTGTGGCAGAAAAAAAGACTCATATAAAACATTTTAGAAAACCCAAGTAGTAAGAAGCTGTGATAAAAATGGATATAGAAGGCTAGGATTTGAGGGGGTTTATCCCAGTTATCATTCTAGAAAATGCCAGTTTTACTAATGAAACTTCTGCTCCCTTCAGGTAATCCTGAAAATGTCCTACTGAGTAAACAACTGGCAGTCTTCAACTTAAATTACATTCAGATCTGTTTTAAGGCTGTATCAGTTTGCCGATCTAAGTTTTGTGGTAAAGAAATTATACCCATGCAGTATCTAACGAACTGCAGTACTTTAGAAGGGAGTGGTTCCCCATCCCATATGTAGGATTTGAAACCTTGGGTAATGCATTTCATTTTGTAGCCCATTATCTTTCCATCTTTTTCTTTTGTATTGAGCTTTTGTTTTGTTACAATTCTCTATTTCAGCCTTCCATGTTTCACCAGCAGCAACCCATCTGTTATCGATTGCAGGTCTCTCTCTTTTTTAGATCTAGAAGTCTAATGTACCCATGACTTTGCATTAACTGTTCTTTTGATTTAACCCCCATTTTGTTTAATTTTTTTGCTAAGTGAAACTTCTGCAGAAGTGGTATTATACAGGAAAGAAATGCTTAGGTAACTGATACGGGTTTCTTAATATGGTCTTAAACTTACAGCAGAACAGAACACAGTGTAAGGAATTAAAACAACAACAAAACCCCCACATCCTTGTTGAATGCTTGTGCAAAGTTGTGGGGAATTTTAATTCTTTGGTTTTGAGACCACTGGCCACTCTGTTTATGATTTACAATCCTTAACCTCATTCTAAAAACTTACTCTAAGGATCAAAGCATGTACGTTTAAAGCACACTTTTGTTTATCTTGCAGTCAGTCTTATTTGTCACTAAGGTAACAATCAGTTCCCACACTATATACATCATGATGAATTCATCCCTCTCTCTTTGTCTCAGATCTCTGCTCTAAATAGAACAAAGTCTTCACCAATATCCTGGTTGTCAGCTTGAAATTTGTAAATTTGATAATTGAATACTGTAACAGTACTCATATCCTGTGATGTATGCAGATTGGAGATAAAATATGAGCTCTATTAGTTTAGAATAGATGAAAAGATATTGATATATATGGCAGTTTCTAAGCTTACTAAGAAAAATAATTTGTTTCTTTACTAAATGCACAGAAAGAGGAAATTGAAACATGAGTCTTAATGGCTGTTTGGTGATTTTTGGGCTGCTTTTTTTTTTGCCTTTTTTTTTTTTTTTTTTAGTAGGCAGGTCTGGAACTCCTATCTAATTAAGGTTCCCAAAGCTTCCCCTTTAAGACCCAACTTCTGAATTGCTTACAACTTCTGCCAAGTGTGCCTGGCTGACTGTTATTTTTTTTGGTCTTCTCCCCACCCTCGCTGTCCTGGATGACTGCCTCAGCCTGATTATTTTATGGATTTGCATGTGGTTTGGCTCGGACCCTTTTATTTAATTCAAGCCAAACTTGTTAATTGGTGAGAAAGAAGCTACTTCAGGATTAAAAATTAAAAGGTTTCTTTAAAACACCTTTGGTGCTGTCACAGTATTTAATAGGAGTGGAAGGGTCACCTTGTCATGGTTATGCATTTGGTCAAGATTTCACAAATAATGGGAAAAACCTAGCATGTTTCATACACTTGGAGTATATATATAAAAAAATCCTTTTTGAATGTGCTTATGGCTGCTTGGAATTTAACATTTACCTGCATCCAAAGATAAAAAGCCTGAGGAATTAGAAAATTGATTGAACTTGATATGGGAGACAGAGCATAAGGTACAGGATAATGGGGTGGGGAGCGGAAGCAGAAGAAGGTATTTGAGGACAAGATAGATGATTAATAATGGGATAGAAGAGCAGAAAGTTGGGGTAAAAGGATAGTAATTGGAGTCTCCTGGAATACCAGATTTTGAAAGAGAGTTTGTTCAGTTTCCCTCTGCTGTGAAGCCCAGTGGCAAGGTATGTCTCTTATCCTTTTCTAGTCCTGTTGCTTCACAGAATTGCAGACTGGTTGAGGTTGGAAGGGGATTCAGGATGTGGTCTGGCTCAACCCCGCTGCTCAGGTAGAGCCATCTAGAGTCCGTTGCTCCAGACTGTGTCCAAGTGGCTTTTAAGTATCTTCAGGGGTGGACTCTCCACAACCTCGCTGGGTAATCTGTGCCAGGGCTGGTCACCCTCACAGTGATAAAGTTGTTTCCTGCTGTGCAGAAGGCATCTGGTCCTGCAACTGGGCACCACTGAAAAGCATGTAGTGAAAACTTGCTTTTCAGTGGGAGCAATGATTAGTTGAAGGACAGTGATATGTCTGGGGCAGTCACAGGTTCTGACTAGCCTTTGAACTATCTACAAGCATCATGCAAAATTACTTAATCTGCACTTCTAATTTGTACACACCATCTGGAGAACCTGCATGGAGGTGTAGGTTGTTTTTTTTTTAAAAAAATATGAGAATAATAAAATAGAATTCACATAATAAATGAGAAAACAAAGTTGCCTCTGGCTTCTTAATTTGTGGCCTAACTATATTTGCTTTTCACACTGAACAGAAGTTAATCAGTTATTGAGCATTTCATATTTTTATTAGATGAACATTGTACATAGTGCAGGGTGAACAAAATGGTAAAGAAAACGGTACTTACGGTGCTTCAACACTCGTAGGAAATTGAAGTTGTTGGCTTTCTCATAGGTTCTCAGTGGTTGGATCACTGTATGGTACGATTTTCTGAGTTTGTGTTATACTTGGAATGGTGGGCCCTCCTGTTTGACCAGACTTGAGTGGGCACAAAGTTGAAAATATTTCTTAGAATGGCAGAAGAGTTTTTCCGTGCTGCACGGATTTGGTTTTTTTTTGTTGTTGGTTTGCTTTGGTTTGTTTTTTTCTTTTTTGTTTTTCTGGGGTTTTTTGTGACATTTGTTTTATGTAGTTTCAATGCAGTGCATTTGGAAATAATTAAATTTATTGAATTACCTGTCATGTGCTAGAGTTTCTTAAACTTAATTCTAGATACTTCCTGGCCATGTAACTGGCAATTAGTGCTGTCTTCCTTTGCTTATTACAGGGTACAGTTAATTAGTGGGAGGGTGAAGATAATTTAATTTTTCTTAGGTGATCTTTGGGAAATTTGGCTTTTCCTTAATAGCTTGCCTCTATTGGGATAATTTTATTTTTTTTAAGTGAATGGGTGTGGGTCCCAGTACAGGGTTTTCAGGTGTTTAAATAATTTGCTATGAATAAACGAAAAAATAAACTTCCACTTTTTTGAATCCTGTAGAGTTTTTAAGAAAACAAAAATGTATCTATTTTCTCAGGATGATGCATTGTACTTCAGTGTATTTATACCATCCTATGACTCTTAAATATTAACATAAGAATGTTCTGCCTCAAGTACTAGAATAATGTTATCCCTTACACTAAGAAGGGAGGGGTGGATACTGAATCTTCATGGTACTTATGTTGTAGGCATGTCATCTTCTATAGATTTATGGGGAGGCTAATCAATTGTTACTCTTTATTTTAGCTTGCTCCTGTTCCCTCATCACTGTACCTCAGTGATCTACATTTAGTATCTGTAGGCACTGAATTAACAGTACAGGGTGATAATATACCCAGATTTAAGTATGTGACATGACAAACACATCTGTAGCTGTTAAAACTAAGTGCATTTACTGCTTTTTAAAAGTACTTCTGTCTTAATCTTTGTTCGAGCTAAGCAGTATTGCATTGGAACACAAACTTTCAATTATTTCTAAACAGCTATGATTTTTACTATTGCAATTGTCATGCTACTAAAAATACCCCATCATGTTACTAATACATTAATGATGCAGTGGAGACTTAAGACAATCCTGAATGAATTTGTAGTGTTGAAATACTTAATGTTAACCTAGGCTGGGTTAAGAGGAGGTGTGTGAAAATCCATGTATTCTAGGTAGCCTGATCAGTGAAATGTCTTTTGTGACATGAGGCTGGGATGGTCAGAGAAGAGAGTGGCAAGATTCTGTAAAATCTTTGATCTCTCTTCATGGAGTCATTGTATGAAAGAGCATTATTAATCTGGCAATATGGAATCCAGATGGCAAAGCCATTCCTGAGTGTCCCCTTGAGCCTATTGTGCTGGGAGCCTAAAGGGAGAGCAAAACGTAGGGGCGGGGACAGATCTTCCCCCTGCCTTCATTGTATAAAATCCTCTAGGCTAAAAAGAAAAATAAAATTGTAGTAGGTTTATTGCAAAGGCTTTTTAAAGTAGTATCTAATTTAAAAAAAAGCCTCATAAGTGTATGTGGATTTCTTCCTCTTTTAATATATAATTATAAATATTAAATATTACTATAAAAACTTAAATGAGAAGAACTGCATTTTGTACCTGGAGTTGTCGAAATAAGGATTTGCAATCAGCAAAGGATACTTGGATTTGCTGACAATTTTGTATTAATCAGTAGCAGATAGAATTGAGTATCCGATTGTATCCTAAAACATTTTACTATTGTCTTGCAAATATTTGTGGACACTTTTATTTGTATTAGCTTTGCTTTTCAATTCTCTGACCTTCTATAAACTCAAACAAAAAAGCCTAGTGTACTGTACAGGCTTCTATAGCACTTACCTAAGGAAAACGCAAATCCCTGCTCAAACAGCATAAAACAACATTAGGGTGTTTTGTTCTTTCAAACACATGCTGGGCTTACCATAGTAAAGACTGGTTTTAATGATGAGGCCTTGGCTAACTTTTGTTATCTTCACTCTGAGCAGGCTGACCCCTGCAAGTACTGCTTTTACAAAGCAACAGACTCACTTTTCTGTGTCTGCAAGGTTCATAAATTTTGTGTTAGATTTTCTTCTTTGAATTGGGATGAGGGCTTTTTAGATGGGTTTGTTTTTTTTTTTTTCCCCTTTAAGGAATAGATAATGTAGTCCTATGGGTTATTTCTGATGAATACATGGATGTTTTCATATAGTAGAGCCTGAAGTACTTTAATGGGAAAGTATGTTAGGAAAAGGGGAGAGCAAAAATCAAAAGTGAAGACATGGAAGTAAATTATGCCAAATTTATGTAGACAATACTTAACAGATTTTTCAGGTGAAGTTATTTATGTTAACTGAGAATTAATGCTAATTAATTCTAATAAATAAACTTTGAAATACCCTTGACATTACTGGAGATTTGTGGATTTGAATCAAAGGTGGCTTAAACTGAAATATGTGGGGAGTAACCAGTAGGGGATATGTTCCTTCAGATATTTTCTCATCTAAACAAATGGAAAATTAAAAATTCTAAGATCTTGAAACACTTTTTGGTTAGATGAAGTCAACAAGTATATATTAAAATCCAGATGGAATCTGTTGCCAATGTTATTTTACGCCTTTTTGTCTGCACTGTACTGGCCTGACAGTCATTATAGCAATCCAAAGCCGGTTATCTCTTGCTATTTCATATATAATGAGATTTCTTTGAGATTTGATTGAAAAGATAATAGATACTCAAAAAATGACATGTGCTTGCATATGGCATTTTTTTCCCTTTCTGTGTTTCAATTCGCTATTGCTTTTTTGTGAAGACTTGTTATTTTTTAAAAGGTACTTTGCATACCTCTATGTATACTGAATACTTCTATGTGCAGTATGTTAATGATTTGAAAAATACAAGTCAAACCTTTTGTAACAGCAAAAATAAATGTTAAGCTGTACAAATTGATATCAACAAAGCACCTCAACATAAAATACTGTGCTATTTTTAAGAAAAAATAGAATATGTAGTATTATTGTATGACTAACGTCTAAAAATAAATACCATATGCCTTGCAAAATATCATCTGTTCTGCTGAAAAGAAACTTTGTCAATGCCTTTTCCTTACTGTACCTATTTAATTTACTTGACTGTAGTCCCTCATTAGTCTTTTTTTCTGGCTACTGATGAAGTTATTTCAGAGTGCAATTCTTGGTTATTTTTGCCTACTGAAAAAACTTACCTTCCAAAAAAAGGTACTTTTTCTTTTTTTTTTTTTTTTTTTTTGATTGAACAGCATGAAAATGCTAAAGGCAGATTATTTTTCTTGGTCCTAGAGAAAGTACAGGCTTTATAAAATCTTGCATGCCGAATTTCCAGTCATCCATTTCTGGTATGGCTTATTCAGATGGATTGAGCTGCGAGTTCTGTGGAAAACATGCTAGTGCTGAAGGAACACCTGAGAAAGCCCCCCACAATCTCAGCTGATGATCTTGTTTGATTATTCAGCTCATCTGGGCCCTAGCTTCTCCTTCTGAAACATGTTGGCTCTGTACTGAATTCATTTAAACAGGAGAAACCGTGTAAGCACAGGGCTTTTCAGAATGGTCATTTTGCGGATTGACAAGCACCTTTCCGTTCTACATCTTGATTTGCAGGCTTAGAGGGGTTCCCAGTCTCTTACTGAGGTCTTGCCTGAGTGCAAAAAAAAAAAAAAAAAAAAGGCTAGTCCGCTAGAATGCCACTAAACAAAAGAGGTGCGGTGGCATTTTAATTCACAGCAGAAAAGTAAAACTTGATTTTATTTCTTTAGAGATTTTTTCAATCTCTGGATGCCATAGGGAAGCTGTTAAGAGGAGGTGATGGAATGAAACTTAGAAGTACTTTCATAGACTTCACTTTTCTTAGCGTAGGCATAATACAAGTTGATGTGACACTGGGAGATAATGCCAACAGTTAACACACACACACAACCAAAAACCCCAAACAGCAAAGACACAACAAACTTTGGGCAGATGAATGAGCTTTTTGTTAAATGTAAATGTGTGAATACTAGAATGTTCAGTACAGAAGCTTCCTTCAGACTGAATAATTACCTGCCCAAAATTTGTCGCTTTGGTTTGGGTTTTGTGTGGATTGTTTTCTTGTTGTTATTGATTTGGCTGTCAGGGTGATACAGGATTTTTTTTTATTTTTTTTCCCCAGATACTCCAATCAAAGCACTTCTGTCATCATGTTACTCTTGCTTGTCTTGTTAGAAATGCTGTGCAGTCTTAATAAGGATTATAGACTGATCGAATGCCTTTGCCTTGCTTTGAACAAGAGCAGAGCAGGCATCTCCTTTGGTCCCTTCAAGACAGAATTATTCTGCGATTCTAATCTAGTGCACCTCATTCTTCTGCTCTGCTGCTCACTTCTGGATAACAGTTTATTTCACAGGCTGGGTGTAGTTACTGTTATGCCATCCAGACATTCTCAAAGATAAATGCTTCTTTAAATTTTAGCTCCTATTATTTTTCCTTATAATTATGTATAATATATATTGTATGTATGCATTTTTATAAATATGTGTGTATACAAAAATATATACTGTATATATATGACAAATGGTGTCTTTCTGGCTGCTGACACTTGGTTGATATATCTAGAGCCTCTTACATTTTTGCTTCCACTGTCTGACAAGTTATGTGGTGTCAAGAGTTGATTGTATGAAAGCTGATACTTGCAGCTTCAATTATGCACATTTAGAAGTTGGTTAGTAAATTGGTGAGTGCTTTCCAGTGAATTAAATTACATGCTACAAAGGTGAGTATTCTTAATTAAGGTAGTATGTTTGAGTGTAGCTGGTTTACACACTGATGCCAAATAACTTGAGTGTTGAAAAGCATGCTGATCTAAGTTACTTAATGCTCCTCAGTGTTGGTGTAGCTTGCTGGAAGCCAAGCCTTTAGCAAATGCTGATTCCTTCCTTCCAGCTGTAAAAACTCTTACCTGAGTTCTCAACTCTTTTCAGATCCAGTGAGCTGTTGAAGCTGATTATCATGGTTACAGGCAAGAGCATAGATACTTGTTTTAATCCTACTGAAGATGTCCTTGGCAGATTGACATTTCTCTGGTGTGCTCTCACTGCTGCTGGTTTAATTTTCTTGTCTACATCTGGACAAAACTAGAAACACCTTCTAGATTTGCTGTGGGGAAAAAGTGTGTGGCTATCTTACTGGAATGATGGATTGTTGTGTGTTGTGCACTAATGACGTGGAATTAAATTGGACGGTATCTCTAAAGGTGCTGTAAAACTACTACTGTTGTACTTCCATTACCCCAAATTTCTGTTTATATTTCACTTTTAAAGTAACTTACTTGGGGAATATTAAGATTGTATGGCTCCTCTGAGGTAGGTTTCTGAAGCTGATTTCTCCTTACAGCAGCAAATCCTTTTTGATAAGGAAATTAGAGCTCCAGTAGGATGTTGGGACTGAGACCCTGCCTGTCTAGTGAAGAATACACAGGAGAGAACTAGAGCCTTGTGCTCTTGTTTCGTTTTGTCTTGAGTTACTGTGTGAAAGTTAATTGGTTGATGTTAACTGAAGACTTGTCAAGGTTTTGGCTTCATATCCATGTAGAATTTAATAGACATTAGAGCCTCTGATGACATGGCTGTGCTTTGCTCTTCAATTCTTGGTGGTCTCCTGCTGATTTACATGCAGAGTTGGTGTAACACACTTTATGAGAAGAATATATATATGTTTTTTTGGTTTTTTTTCTAAGAATGAAAATAATTAGCATCCTAAAGAAAAATTGAAGTAATCTTGGTGGTTTGTGTTGGGGGGGTTTGTTTGTTTGTGGGTTTTTTTTTTCATTTGTACTTGGAGCTCTTAGTGAGGAGAAATGGTGTTCCAAAATCAACACAGTCATATACTTTGGCAGGGCATGGGGTCCTTACTCTTGTTAATATCTGGCTTGCTGCTAAGGACAGTGAATGCTGTAGTTCTATGCCTGTGAATGAACAGGAGCACAATACCAGTGGCTGATGCTTTGTATTGTAGTGTCTTTGGTTTGTAGACATTTCCTAAGTAGTTTATATAATCTTACTATGAAAAATATATTCAGTACTAGACAGATATGACTTTTCACAGTAGTAGATTTTCTTTTAAAATATTCTTGGTACCTTTACATTTTGTATGAAAGTTATTGGGGGAAATCTTGATTTTTGGTTTGGCGTAAATCTACCGTCTCAAAACTTATTTTTGCCTAATTAGTTGGAGATGAAAATAAATCAGGCTTTACGTATTAAAAACATGCTTTTCTCTGCCAAATTCTGTCACATTCTGTGTCCAAATAGTTTACATAAGCTGAGCTGGATAAATTTAACTCAGGCAAAGAACTACTAAAAGGCCATCAATTAAATTAGCTCTGGGGTTTTGTATGGATTACATTCGCTTAATGAACACTTGACAGTACCTCTGTTACAACCAAGATAAGTGTTGTATTATGCCTAAACTTTCAGTCTCTTGAATTCTTGAACTTTGAAATTTTAATGATTTGCCACTTAATTGGATGCTTGAGACAGAGTTAAATATTATTTCTCTGTTTTATTTTTATTAAACTGTAATTTTGGCATGTTTGAGGAAGTAGACACAAGTTTACAAACAGCTTTGAGAAGAGCTTGCATGTGTACAGTGTGTCTGGGATGGGGATTTCTCCTTTCTCCTTCCAAATGAAGACGATGCAAAGTTTTTGATGGCATGGAGCATTTAAAAAGTGGGTGAAGATAAATCCTTTAAATCTACTTTTGGAATCAAGTATTGCAAGATCTTACTGCTCTGGGATTTTGGGTGCAAATATATTTGTCTTCTAATAATGACATTTGACATGGTTTTTAGTGTTCAGTATAATGCTTTATTAATAATTGAGATAACCTTAGTAAGAAAAACTCCATCAGCACGTCTTTCAGCAGATTTAAAATAGTTGCTTTTGTTTGCCGTATGAATATCTGTGAATCTTGGATTAAACATTTTGCTAACATTTTTCTTGTGTGATGGATGTGTTAGTGTGTGCTGGGGAGTCTTTCAGAATGCCTTATGTTAACCATGTTCCATGCTCTATTTCTAGTGTTTCTTTGCTGCTACTGCTGCTTACAGGCTGAATTAGAAGAAAGATTATTGCATTCTATCACCACTGGTGCTAAGGGTACAAAATTATTTAAGTTCTCAGTTGGCTAGGTTCTCAGCTTGCCAAGAAACTAATCTCTAATAGTTGGAAAATGTGCTGACGGATTTCTCCCCTCCTACCCCCAATTAATTGAACTTCAGGAGCTAGAATATATTTCTGAAGTGAATTGAGAGCTTATTATTGGAGCAGATTCAAGTACTATAAGGAGAAGTTCTTTGAAGGGAAGGAGGAAACTTTTACATAAGTAAAAGAAAAGAGCTGATACCTCCTCCTCACACCCCCAGGAGAGATGAGAATGGTATTAGATTTTGCATCTCTGTTTTTAATTGCAAATTAATAAAAATGGCAGTATAATCTGCACTGACATCTCAAGGCAATAATGACAGACTTCATATTTTGAGAAATTGTCTCCAGCACTAAAAGAGGCAGTATATGTTTTCCTTAGTTGTCTCCATTAAAGTGAATATTGTTCTCCAATATGCTGGGCCTATCCCTCTCCTGTAACTCAGATTCTAGCGAATCATGGTGTGATTCACCTATCTGTTATACCCTCATGCACATGCAGTTCCGTTGTTAATTCATAAGATGCTATCTTTACAGGTTTGTAAAAGTATAATGTCTTCAGTCCGAAGTGTTGCTTTATTTTACAAGCGTTTTCTACATAGAGGTTTCAGAAAAGCACTGTCTGAATCAGTTTTCCAGTCCCCAGGTATGTGTGGGATCTGGCTTTCTCTTGGTTTTCTTAGTACTTTTTCTGCATAGAGAAAGTGTCCTTTATTACTATAATGGCTTAGCCTTTTATAGCAGATCATACAACCCTGGAGGAAGATATCCATGAGACCCTTTCAAGGGGCAATGGCTTTAAGCTGGCAGAGGGTACATTTAGATTAGATGTTAGAAGGTATTCTTCAGTATGAGGGTGAGACACTGTCACAGGTTGCCCAGAGAAGCTGTAGCTGCCCCATCCCTGGAAATGTTCAAGGGCAGGTTGGATGGGGCTTGGAGCAACCTGGTCTAGTGGAAGATGTCCCTGCCCATGGCAGGGAGGTTGGAACTAGATGATCTTTGAGATCCCTTCCAACCCAAACCATTCTATGAATCTATGAAAATAATTTAACTGGAAGGAGGAATTTGTCCGCTGTCATTAGAATTAGGTGCATGCACACGTACATATCTCTGTGTGAGATACATATATGTAGATATAAAAGAAAACATTAACTTTGTATGCCTGTAGAGCTGCTTGTGGGTGTATTTATGAGGCATATTGGTCATTGGTTGCAAGAGAACCAGTTACAAATCTTGCCAGTCATATTTCTAGGAACAAATTACCCAAGCCCTCATTTTGTCAAGCTGAGCAAAGTGTAATCATATTTTCAATCAAAAACATAAATGCCCCAACATAAGTACAATGTACTCTTCTAGGGAGGTGGAGGGTTTGGTGGATTTTAAGCAAGGGGGCAAAGCAAATGAAAGAAAAGCATATTTACATCAGACCATCGTTCGGGCTAAAAGACCCATGATGATGAGATGTCGCGTAATAATTTTTTCTTATTGAATTTCTTAAAGAAGGCAAAGCTATTCCATACTCCCCCCAATGACAGACTTCAAAAGTTAATCTATAAACTAGTTGATAATTTTTGCTCCCCCTTTCCCCTCCCCGCCCTCCCTTCCCCGTCCCCCCTCCCCCCAGCCCCCCCTAGTTAAATTAGGATGTCAGTCTGTTTTATCCTCCTCTTTGTGCAGTTAACTATTAGGTTTCCTTCTAGATGAAGTCTTTTAAAGCTATTGTTGTAAATTCTCCTGCAAGCAGGGTAAGGGAGAAGAATTCCACTAATCAGGTAACACATGGTCAGAATTTTGAAATTTTACTAAGTATAAAACCTGACATTACTGTTTATATTTTTTCTGTATACTGGCTTTCTGAAAAGCAAACAAATAAATAAAGCAACAGAAGCAAAACTCACAAAACCCCTAGATCTATAACATGACGATAATGATTTGATTTTTATGTCTATTTTACATTACAGGCAACTAATTAGATTTAGTCTTTTAAAACAATAAGAAAGCAGGCAGCAAATATAGCCTATTTTTTACCATTAGTCAGTAGTAACAATGGAGAAGAGAAGGTGGCTTCTAAAGCTGGGTACTTAATGCAAATTCATTCTCTTGCATAAGCTGCAGAGCAATAGAACATAACACTGTCATTAAAACTGACTCATAGCATTCAACAGAAGGTGTGTTTAAAGCTTTAAAAGTGCTGAGAGAATTACTGCACCCTAGTAAATACCTTGCAGTAGGAAAAATACTTTAGCTGAATTTTGTCGCAAAATGCTGTTGTGCAAATTATCTTGAAAGTGTTTTTCTTTTTTAAAGAATCTTAGCATGCAAGCAGAGAAATAGAGCTTTTTAATCAGTTGAAGAATGGATGCCAATGAACTATGAAAGGCATTTAACATCCATGTTCGAAACTGCAGCTCAGGATCGAGACTCTTACATTACTTGATTGTCTTTTAGGTCTGTTCATTGGTGTGGGGGTGGCAACATCTATACATTACAAAAATCTCTCTCTAGCAGTAGGTATTCAGCTCTGTATATTGGTGCTTTGGTTGGATTGGGGTTTTTTGAGCTGTGTAGATGGAATAGGAAATGTGTATCTAACACCATGAGAGACATAAGTGTTAAACTTGCATTTCAGTTGATTTAGTATGCAGCATTCTTAGCAGCAAAGAAAGCTGTGTAACCCAAAGATATTACAAGAATTATTGCTGTCTTTTTATCTGACTAAAGAGTGTAACCCTCATTCTCTGTAACCCATCCCAGGTTACAAAGGAAATTGGAGATTACTCTTCCAAGGTTAGAAAGGCACAAAGAGAACACTAATGGAAAGAAACAATATAGTGTGTTTGGGACTAATTTTACATGTTGTCTCCCTACCTGTTGAGCACTGGCTTCTTTGGTTGTGTGTGCTGTGTTAAGGATGGGGTCAGTGTGCTGCTGCTTCATGATCATTGCCTGTGGTGGGTGATGAAATGTGTTGATATCCACTTATTCAGTTCAACTTTCTTGATGGCCAGTATGAGGCCTGTCATTATATGTTGATGGTTTTGTACAGCTTGCTTATTGCAAACAAGGATTAGCTGTTTCATCTTCTTGATTTGAAGTCTTTCACCTCAGAAGCTCCCTAGCAGTTTCATCACTAGGTATAACTGAACTTTGGGAAGTTTGTATTCATCTTCTGAGATATGGTATGCCCTATACTGTTGCCAGCCCTTCTTTTCTTAGGTCTTTAACTTTTCTTTTACCAGAAGTAAATAATAATGATTAGACTTCTGTGTTCAGATTTCCCGAATTGCTTCCAGTTCCCTTAATGTTAGAAGACTATTTGTACAAGAAATAACTAGATTAGGAACAGGAAAGTCAGTTATGCAAATATTGACTTTTGAGTGCTGCAAGTCTGTTTTTTTGTGAGCTAATATGAATCTCAAATCTCATGATGAACTCATTGCTTATGCCTGAAGCATCTTCTCCTTAGATTTTTTGTTTTTCTCTTTATTTTTTTTCTTTCATTCCAGAACTTTCCCATATGCCAGCCTTTTGCCACCTTCCTCCATGACTCTCTGGAGTAGCTTCCTTTCCCATCCTCCCTTAACAACCTTTCTTTGCTGCAGGCATTGCCTTCCCTTCCTTCTTTTTTCCATTCTCCTCCCCCCCACGCCCCACTCTATATACTTAGAAGACTCAAAGGATAGAGAAATTCATAAAGAATGAAAATCAGGATTATGAGCTGCTTTTATTACATTTGGTAGGCCTGCCAACATTGTTTACTGTTTAGATACATCTCCCTTTTCTCAAGACCTGTTTTTCAGGTCCTCTTTGGGTCACTTACGTATCCAGACATGCTTTTACTGCCATGGGAGTCTCCAATGCAAGAAGCTGTAGACGTACCAGAGAGAGTCTCTACTGACACTTGTGAAGCAGTCTGCTTGGGGAAAAAGGCCACGCACCTGACATTTTCTACTTGCGTTTGATTTTTTTATATTTGATATATCAACTTCTTCATTTTAGATTATAGTGGCTGCTATGTAAATACTAGTCTTTCATCTTTTCTTTTTGAGGTGGCTTATGCCTTTCAATAGAAAACTCTTCATTTAGCTTAGAGACATTTTTGCCAGAATAATAATGTTGACTAGGGCTGTGGCATTCTTTCATTGAGCTTTTATTTTAAATACTAAACTTTTTGACAAGCATACTAGTTAAGCACAGTTCATCGGGTATATGTGTTTTGTTAGTATGTTGATGGTGGTGGACGAAGATATAGAACAAGTATAGGCTGCATTTTCGTTAAGAAAATTTGCCTGAACGTTCATAGTTTTGATTATGAGGATAGGTTTCAATGCTGTGTGAGATTTAAAATACTTTTTTTTTTCCCCCTCTTCTTTTAGCTATTAGAAACCACTAGGCTGAAATTATAAGAGAGGAGATTTTATTTTCAAGTCATTATGGAGGCTGGCATTGAAACAGCATTGTTTATTATTAAAAAAAAAAATAATTATTACCACATCCTGTTTCCAGAAATGAATCAAAATTGCCTCCTAATGGTTTTGAAGTTTTTTCCTGAGTCATCTGGTGAGACTCTCATTTACTTCAAGATTCATCTTTGACCACAGCAAGTCTGTTCATGCAAAGATCCACTGCCATAGCATGGTTTCAAATATTTCAACTTTATAACAACACCCAGATGCCTTCAATATAGCAAAAAAGCTTCATTACCAAAGAGCTTAACATCTAATTAAAGACAAGACCTAAGAATGCATCTAACAGTTGAGCTAAATATGAGAGGAAAAGTGAACGTGCACACCAAAGCTGAACATGGGAAAGAAAATTTAACAAAAGGCTCATGGGTTGAGATAAGGACAGGGAGATCACTCACCAGTTACTGTCATGGGCAAAACAGCTCAGCTTGGGGAAAATTAATTTAATTTACTACCAATCAAATAAGAGTAGGATAATAAGAAATAAAAACAGAACATAAAACAACTTCCTCCCACCCTTCCCTCCCTTCCAGGCTCAACTTTACTCCCAAATTCTCTACCTCGTCCCCTCCAGAGGCACAGGGGATGAGGCTTGTGGTCAGTTCATCACACGTTGTCTCTGCTACTCCTTCCTCCTCAGAGGAGGACTTCTCACACTCTGACCCTGCTCCATCATGGGGCTCCTCCCATGGGAAACAGTCCTCTGTGAACTACTCCAACATGAGTCCTTGCCATAGGCTGCAGATCTTCATGG
The DNA here is from genome assembly GCA_009867235.2 of Psittacus erithacus. Lineage (NCBI taxonomy): Eukaryota > Metazoa > Chordata > Aves > Psittaciformes > Psittacidae > Psittacus > Psittacus erithacus. The sequence continues at coordinate 14,051 of WYDI02029452.1, read as the reverse complement.
CCTGCTCCAGCGTGGGTCCCTTTCACAGGGTGCAGTCCTTCCGGAACAGACTGCTCCACCGTGGGTCCCTTCCTGGGGGTCACAAGTCCTGCAGCAGCCTTGCTGCAGCATGGGCTCCCCTCCATGGAACCACAGGTCCTGCCAGGAGCCTTCTCCTCCAGTGTGGGCTTCCCACAGGGTAACAGATTACTTTGAGTATCCTCCTGCCGCAGTGTGTGGTCCACCATGGGCTGCATGGGGACAGCGTGCCTCACCATGGTCTTCAGCATGGGCTGCAGGGAAATTTCTGCTCTGGTGCCTGGAGCACCACCTCGCATCCTTCTGCAGTGATCTTGGAGTCAGCAAGGCTGTTTCCCTCATAGTCTCTCTCACTCCTCTCTTCAGCTGCAGTTGCTGTTACGCAGTAGCTTTTTCCTCCTTCTTAAAGGTGCTGCCATCACTGATAGTCATCAGTCTTGACTAGCAGCAGGTCCATCTTGGAGATGACTGGCATTGGCTCTGTCGGACATAGGGGAAGCTTCTGGCAGCTTCTCACAGAAGCCACTTCTGTAGCCCACCACCACCAAAACCTTGCCATGCAAACCAATACAGTTTCATAATAGCAATTTTGGAGTCCTCTGAGCTTGAGAAATTAAATAATAATCAGACTTTACCTGTTCTAATATAAAATCAGAGATAGCAAGTTTAGATTTTGCAAATAATTTTTCCACTGTAGCTTAAATTCATAGTGTAAGAGAAAGGCTGTACAGGGGGATGTATTCTATGAATTTGAGTAGTGGTATCAAATGGCCTCTTTAAGGAAATAGATCTCTCCACTGCTTCAAGGCTGGTTGCAGGATTCACATTTCAGTCTTGCTGTAATCTACCTCAGTCCTTGGATAGTATGTACAGGATGGCAGTCTGTCAGCTTTTATGTTACTAGTTTCTCAGTTTCCTTTCATCTTTTTGACGGTAGTTCTTCTACCTCTTTCCTTGTAGCAGAACTGCCCCTGCCTTGTAATGTACTAATACAAGTAGGTGTATTTCAACCCAGGGTTCACTAGCAGCTTTGCGATTTGAAACACAATGGTGATTCACTTTTATTTCCTTCTGGATAACAACTGCTTTAGGTAATGCTCTAGTTGTTTTAAATTGTATCTTGGGCTGCATTGAGAGGAGCATGGTCAAGGGAGGTGATTCTTCACTCTGGCGACGCCACACCTGGAGTACTGCATCCAGCTGTGGAGTCCTCAGTACAAGAAAGGCATGGACCTGTTGGGGACAGTCCAGAGTTGGACCAAAAAAATGATCAGAGGGCTGGAGCGCCTCCTGTGGGGAAAGGATGAGAGAGTTGGGGCTGTTCAGCCTGGAGAAAAGACTCAGGGGAGACCTTACTGTGACCTTTCAGTTCTTAAAAGGGGCCTACAAGAAAGATATGGAGAGACTTTTTAGCAGGGCCTGTTGTGATAGGATGAGGATTTTAAACTAAAAGAGGGGAGATTCAGGCTGGATGTGAGGAAGAAATGTCTTACAATGAGGGTACTAAAATACCAGCACAGGTTGCCCAGAAAGGTGGTGGACGTGCCACCCCTGGAAACATTCAGGGCCAGGCTGGATGTGATTCTGAGCAACCTGATCTAGTTGAAAATGTCCCTGTTCATTGCAGGGGGTTTGGACCAGATGACCTTTGAAGGTTTCTTCCAGCCCAAACTATTCTATGATTCTATGAAATCCACAGCAACTAGATGTTAGAATTTTTAAGCTGCCAAGCTGTCAGCTATCCTGATTGTAGTAGTTTTATTTCATGCTGTCTGAGAGGAAACTGGATCTTTTGATCATTGGAGAGATTTTTGAGTACAAATATTGAAAAGCAGATAAAAATCACAACACCCTATTTTCCCTACCACCATCCAGTTTCACTAGAATTTCAATAGAACTTAAATTTTGTGTTTAGGTAAAACAAATGGTACATGAATGAATCTGAGTAAGTGTTGCTCCCAGCATGTTTTTTTTCTTGTATACAGCTGAACTCTTCATTAGTATCCATTCACTGATGCAGTCAGTGGTGGAGATAAGCATATGATCTTGTGAAAAAGATAATATTCTGGTTCTTTGTTGCTTTTGCCTGGCTCTTTTCAAGTTGATTTTTACTACTTTTAGATGATCATGAAATTGAATTTTTGGGTTTGTTTCTGTGGGTTTTTTCTCCACTGGAATGCTGTTTATGCATTTTGCAAATAGGCTTGGTCAACTTAATATACCTTCCATATGTGCTTGCAGTAATTCTGTGTAACAAACTGAAGTTTCCTTTCCTGGAGGTGTTTTAGGTGGCTCAGCATGAGGGCATCTGTCAAAACAGCACAAGTTGATTGCTGTGGTGTTGTACTTTCTGCAGTGGATTTGCACTGAACACAAAATTCATCTGAGGGCTCTCAGTTTAATGTTCAGAGTGCTCCCTAGAACTGCCCTTGGTATGCAGCACTGCTGCTGCTTCTGTGGTGCTGCATTCCAGAAGACTCAAACCTTTCATCCTGTGTTTCAGGGAAGCTCTGTTAACTGAGAGGAATTGTTGGGATTTTTTGTTTGTTTGGTTGGTTGTTTTTTTTGTTTTTTGGGGTTTTTTTAAATTTATTTTTTCTTCTTTTTCAGGAATCTGAATAGTTTTTATTGAATGTCAGCATATTATAATGGTCATAAGGTCTTAATGCAGTCTGAGCCACTTTGGAGGTTAGTCATCTTGACTTAGGTTTCACTTAATTGCTTTATTCGCTTATGTAAGTTTAACAGGTTTTGGTTTTTTTTTTCCAGCTAGAAAGTATAGCAAAACTCGCCTTCTGTTTAGCACGTTTAACATGAATTTACTCTGATAATAGACTTTGTAACACTTCACAGATTTTTTTTTTTTTCATTAAAATAAGCACATTCAGATATTTTCAGTGCTGCTTTTCCCTGTTGTTGTCTCTGAAATCTGTAAAATTGAAGCTAATGTCTTGTAATAGACTTTCACGCACTGAAATAGTAGCAATATCTTCAAATTCAGATGAAACTTTGTATGGAGAGATATTTCTATAGGCTTCAATTAGTTTGGGTTTTTTGAAAGAAGCTGCTTTGAGGTTTATGAAGTTAGAGAGTCTGTTTCTGATAAAAGAAGAAAAAAAGCAAACCCAAACAAAACAAACTCCAGTGCTCATCCTGCCCCTTCCCCAAATCCACTCTGCACCATTTGCCCTCCTTGTGGTTTAATCAGTTGTAATGACTTTAGTGAAAGACAAACCAATAATGAAAACCCTGTGAGTTGTTTCTTTAAATATGTTTCCTGCACATGTGCTTGCATACTAATGTGGATTTATTCTTGAAATGACCTTTGAGTATTATGACAGTTAGTAATTGAGTGGCTTCTTGTTGTTCTTTATTGAAAACCCTTGGATGGCATTCCTTGCAAGGTTAACTTCGTAAAAGATGGGTCAGTAGTATTTAAAGAAATTGCCTCTGCTTGGAAAACACATCACAAATAAATGATAAATATTTTTTAGGTCACTAGAGTGTCATTCTGTGCATTAATTATGTTTTCTTACTAATTTAGTGTTAAACTTTGGGGGGCTCCCCTCTCATATTATTATGCTTGTTCCATATATTTAGTATACTCTTTTAAAGGAAAAAGATATTTCTTCTTTTTTTTCTCTTCAGATAGCAAACCAGTAGTCTCTATTTAATGATATGTTTAAAGATTACAAGGAAGAGTAGTCATTGCGTTATTTTGATCTGCATTAGAATGCCCACAGAATTTACTTTCTGCATGCATTTGCTATTTATAAATACTTTATATTCACCTTACCTTTGCTGTCCTCTTATGAGGAAGCTTCATCCCAGCCAAAGCTGGGACAGAGGGGAACATCTGACTTTTAGAATGTGAACAGGAGTTATTTTTAAAACAATGAAGGCAAAACTGGGTTGGTAGGAGGCAGAAAGTTTGCCGGATTAGAAGAGGTTTTGTCTTGGGTTTTTTGGTTTGTTTTTTTGGGGTTTTTTAGGGTTGTTTTGTTTTTTTTTTGTTAGGAGACAGGCTTTTTATATCACCAGTATGCTTTGTGTGTGCAGGTAAGAAAGGTTCAGTGCTTGAACCAGTTAGGAATGCATCAAAGGACTTTCTTCCTAAGCAGCCAGGTCTTTTACTGCTGTTGTTTTGTCTGCTGACAGCATGGTGGTGCGCGATTGCTGATGCACAGTTAGTGGCTTCCGCTGTTCTTGAGAGGAACTTAGCAGTGTGCTTTTTGACAGTAGGTTGCCAGGGAATGGAAAGACGGAAGAGCATGATGGAAGAACTTGAGAGGCCCTTTCCCCAAATACCCTGCTGAGCTCAAACTTTAGAGCAGTCCTTCAGTTGACGGGCTGTTCAGTGCTTCTGATGTGTTCCCTTGAAGATAATGTATTGTACTTTTCTTGGACAGGAACTCCCTTTGCTCAGGACTTTGAATGTGCTTTTTTTGTGTGTGGTGTGTGGTAAAGGAGGAAGACTTTCATTCTCAACCCCTTTTTTTTTTTGTTTTTTTTTATTCTTCTTTCCCTGAGCATGAATCTTCAAACACAAATGTGGGAATTGAGTCACAAAGTGAGTCCTAATTTGTGACTCTTTGAAAATAGTAGCTCTTTTTGGTAATTATTAGAGATGAAAAAGCTACGCCTCTAATACTATTTCATAGCCTGGGGATTTGAAGTTCATGGCAGATTGTCAAAGATAATATGGGACTAAATAGTAAGCAACATGACAAATGAAGGATATTACTGGAGACTGGTGTTCTAAGGAGAGAGAAAGAAAGATTAAAATGAAAGAACCACCTTCTAAGGAGATCACTGCAAATACTGTGTCAGATAAAGAAATATTAGCTTCTTCCACAGGAGATACTCTGTAATAAAATAAGACCTCCTGTCTGGGGAAAAAAACTGAAAATCCTTGCTCCTGCTTTGCCTAACCATATCTTGGTATGCCAAAATGTGCTTTTACTTCAGCTACGGATGTTGGCACTTCTGTTTGACGGAAGTGAATGTGTGTCAGGCTCCTTGTGTCAGATGAAACTGCAAAGGGATTTAACAGGCTGTTGTTGAGAATGTTATCCTCTGAACACTGGGGTTTTTAATTCAGAGCTTTGCTACAGGTATGGCAAAGACCGCTGAGTGTGCTTAAGGACCAGCAGAAGCTGTGGAAGAAGCTGTCACACCCACAATAGACATATTTAAGGTTCTTACTGAAGAGGCAGACTGAAATGGAAGCAAAATTGTCTTTCCTGTCCTCCTGTTATGACTCATGGGAGCCGCTTTTGTGCTCAGTGCTTCGATAATCTGTCTGCTTATTTGTCAGCTTGGGTTTAGAAGCATCCTGCTAAGCACCCACTATTTTGAGTTGGCCACAGCTGTTAAAGAAGCTCATGAATCCTGCATTATAACTCTGAGGAGTGAATTTAGTCCATGTATTTGGGATGAGCTGAATTTATTTTTCACTCTGAGCTTGCATACAAAAGGATACTTGCATACTCACTGGACAAAATAAACTGAACCAAGTCATTATTGCCACCCTGGTCTTCAAGCTCAGTTTTCCTTTCAGAATTTAACAAAATGGGTATCTTTAATAACAGAGCTGATTCAACCCTTTCCTAGTTGTGTGCTTGCTGCTGGGTGGAAACTTTGTTCAGGTTCTTCCCCCTGCACCCTTGGCCCTGCTGCCATGGGGGCATGCTGCCTTTTAGGCCAACTATGTGATGATGACTTCCCTTGATGTCTAACTCGTTCAGATGAGTTTTAAGATTTCAGTATATCACCAGCTATTAAAAAAAGTGAATGTCAAAACAACTCCTCCGGACCCCAACACCAGTCAAGTCAGCTTCCAGTGATGATGTTAGAGATGTCAATAAAAGCTTGCTGGAGTTTAATTTTAAAGCATGTGAACAACCTTGGTGTTTTGCTTTTACATAATTTGTTGGACAGTTTTCTAATTTTTGTATTTACTTTCACTGGTTGTTCTCTTTTTTTTTTTTTTTAATGACCAAATGGGGATCGATTGAAGCTTAGGGAATAAAAATGGCTTGCTGTATTGCAGTTCTCGTTGCTTTTTATCTCTTCTTTAGCTTTTTCATTTTTCAACTTCTACATTATAGGTTTCTTCATATTATGAGATATTGGTGGCTCTTCCTCCAGAGCCTTGTCCAGTTAGAAGGTCTACTGTCCTTCCATATTATGGAAAAACAAGTGGTAGCTTTTTTCCAAATGCAGGAGTGAGACTGGAAAATTCACTAGCAATATGGTGGTTTGGTTTCGGGGCTTTTTTGTTTTGTTTTGGTTTTGGTTTAGGTTTTTTTCCCCTTTCCATTCTTAAAGTCAGAATATTCCTAATGGCTTTTGCCTTACAGCTGCTCAAATACCCAATTTGTTCTTCCTAATCTGTAATTCCTCATAATACTCCTGGAGCTTTCTTCTGGATCAGTGAATCCAGAAAAAAAACTTCTCCAGCTCTTTTCCAGCTATTATCACCACTATTTTTAGTAGTGATACATCATGACTCATAGAGGTGGTTAATGGTATCACATATGTGCCTTTTACAACAGAAGGCATGCAAGGGTTTGGATTAAGGTATAACCATCAAAGGCTGATACTTATTACTTTGCACCTATTTACTGACCTGCTGTTTTGTTAGTGAACAGGTGACTTTGAAGTCAATTAGAAGTTTGTAACTGACTTCAGCAGGGTGAAAATAGCACTTTTTCTGTCTTAATATGTGAAATGAACTATATGTCCAATGCACTGACATACAAATCTAAGGGTATATTTCTAGCACAGTTTTATTTCTCCAAATTTTGGGAAGACAAATGTTACCTCAAGTTTCTGATTATCACTAAATGTCTCTACTAAAATCTAATTATGTAAAAAGTGCTTGGCCCTCATCCAACTATTGATGATTATGAAACAATGAAGAGCGTTTTTATTTAGGATTGAGGCCTTGGAGTAAGTGATTAAGTTGAATGCTTGTGAATGATGTTCTAGAATTCTTAATGGCTGTGAAGGAAAAAGGAATTGGGGAAGAGCTAGGCTTTTCCCCCATTGTTTTAATTTAAATGCAGATGATCAGGTACCACAATGCTGTATTAGCCTGTCCCTTCCCAGAACATTTGTACAGTTTTTAGTTTTTAGATATAAGGCTTACATGCTATTGTAAAACAACTACATTTGTATTAAAATCTCACACTGTTATAGCTTTGGATTAAGTACAACTATTTTGTTCTTGTTCATTTCATGATGTTTCATTTTGCTGAATTTGCTCTGTTTTGCAGAGTGCCATGGTAACACTGAGACCATCTTAAAGGTCTGTTGGTTTAATTCTTAAGTTGTTGTGCTGTGAACCTGGCTGCCTCAGGGATGTTAGGAGAATGAGAGCTATTTCCCTACTGAGAGGTGAAGAATGGCCTTATTTCCTTTTCTGCAAGGGTTGTCATTCTAGCCAGCAGGCAGCTTATTAGAACAGACCTATACGGTACTCAGTACAAAGAATGAAATTGTGGTTGCCATTAATAAGGTTTTCCTTGCTATTTCCAGCCTGAAAGAATCCATCCTATCTTCACTAAATTGCAGAATGTTGTAATTCTTGCTATCATTAATTTCCTTGATTTTTTTTTTTTGTTAAAAGTTTAGTCTTTATTTGTGTTTACAATTACTCTGCTATTCACTTTGAGTTGTTCATTGAGTTTGAGTTCATGTTACCAGATTTCCTGTAAAAACCAGTGATTTTAAAAACAGTCTTAACAAAGCCAGTGCTTTTCGAAAAGCAGAAAAACACTAAGTTCAGTGGGTCCTGCCACTGAACAACTATTTTTAGCAGTTTCTTCTCAAACTTTCATGAGCTTTTGGAGGCAAAGATCTCAAACAAGCATATATGTTTTTGTGTAGTGGTTAGATGGGTTTAGCTAGTCGTGAGTTCACTAATGCTGCAGAAGAGAACTAGATTGAATTACTGCCCTGCTTGAGGAGATATGGCAAGAGAGCGAGGGCAAAAATTGTTTGGGTATGTGGCCATACTGCTGCTACACAACACTTTTCATCTTTTCATAAGCTCTCCTCATTTCAAGATCAGGTTCTCACAGAGTGCTCTCAGCAGAGCTGTGCACAAAGATGATGCTGAAGCCAGTGCAGAAGAGATGTTCAGGTGCAGTTTTCTCTTAGGAGTCCCCTTGTATGTACATCTCTATTACCTTTGCTGTCAGTCATGATGCACTTCAGGGAGAATTCAAGAAGCTGGTTTGTATGTTTCTTTGGGCCAGTTGAAGTGTATGACTGATGGTGATGGGCATCAGTAAGTGAATTGACAGGCTTTTACCTTTAGGAGTTACACGTGAGCGCTGCTCTCTGTGCCTTGTGTCCAGGAGCAACTGTGTAGCAAATGGATCTGCTTTCTGTGGCTCTTACTTTTAATGAACGAAGGGGAAAACTGCGCAATTGGTGGGAAGAGGAAGATGTGTAGTACCAAATTTCAGGAAATAAGGTTAGCTGCTTGCAAATCTAACCTTTATTCCAGCAGAAAAATAGGGTAAAAATAGGATGCATACTGAATACACTTGCAGACTCTTTTTTTTTTTCTTTTTTTTTTTTTTTAGTGGCTCGCAGGCTGCAGGTCTGTGTAGCTTTAAGTAGTCTGAGAAATTTAAAAATAGTAAATGAGGGACAGAGGAAACTGCATCTAAATGTCTTGTTGAGTTTTTGATAAATTATCTTATAAACTCCTTCACTGTTTTGTCACAAATCCAAAATGTATTGTGTACACTGTAAGGCAGAAGGACAATGTATGGTAATAACTTAGCTGATAAGTGATGAATGTTATCACAAACTAATTTATAGAAAGACTTGTCAATGAATAATAGAGGATTTGGTGATGTTATTGAATAGTGCTAATAGAAAACAGATGTTTTCTAACTGTTCCTTTCTGGAAAGTATTTTTTTTTCTGTTCTGAACGTGGCTGACTTGTTTCCTTGTGTCTTGCTTATGTTACAGCGTTAATGGCTCTTTCATGGTCTGTGTAGCAGCATTTCTGTCACTCAGCTGCAGCATAGAACAGCCAGCTGCACCATGTGCCTGGTACTAGCCTGTTTCCATAGAGAGCTGAAGCAGCCCTGTGCAGGCTCTGTTCTCCTGTTGATGGGTGTATGTGAGCAGATGCTTCTGCTTTTCCAGGAGCTCATGCTTTCAGTTTGTTGCTGTAACCAGAAAGCGTGGACAAACAGCACAAAGGCTTTTGTGAGAAGGAGATGACAAATGAGAAAGGAAAGGGTATTTTCCAAAATTCACAAGTGGAAAAAAAAGAAAAAAGGGTTGATTGAAACAGTAAATTAAACAACTGAAATAATCCATTATGAAGTGAGCAGGCTTTTTGAAAGCAACTCAAAGAAAAAAACCCAAAAAACCAAACCTAACCATCTCTTTAATGCAGAAGTCACTGCTTTATTTTCAACGTTTGCTTCCTAGATACTGTGGATGGTTAACTCTGAAGTTGCAGACACACACACGTGCACACCCCAGATGTTCTCCCTGTGTCTTACTGAGGCTAGTGTGATTGTGATTTTCTTCTACCCTTGAGCTGTCCTTTTTTTTTTTACGTGTGACTTAGTCAAAACAGAGCTTTTGGCCAGCACCCGTAGCTTCTAGTGAAACCCTGTCTGTGTGAGCCGAACCTGATATTATCAGGTCACATTCACCCATTACACATAAGTTAATTAAATGGATTCATTTCTACCCTGCCATCTTGTTCCTCATGAGTAGTCCTGTTACTGGAGCACCGAACTGTGGAAATTACTTATTTCCAGTTTATGGTGAAGTTAGTTTAGCTCTTTCCCATTTTTGACTGTGAGATGTATGCCTTTAGAGTTAAAAATGCAGTCTGAGTTAGCAAAACCAGACTTCAGTGTATTTTGTTTATCAGACTTCTAAGATTATAGCAGAGATGTGGTGAACCTGAAACAGACAGACACAAAAACATTTGTTCTTTAATCTGTGTATAGTTGCTTGAAAACCTATGAAAACCTTTTTTGCTGTTCGTTGCATTTCCACCAAATAAGCTGATACGGAAATATTTTCTACATTTGATTGCTGGTCAGTCTAGTAAATCTTTTTTTCTTTTTTTTTTTTTTTTTTTTTAACAATCACAGAACATAGCAGTAGCCGAATGTTTTCTATCGCTTCATGTTCTTTCTACCTTAGCCTTGTTTTTTTCATTATGGTGGACAAACAATAAATTGAGTAAACACAATTTGGTTTTACCTAGCTGTCAACGTACTTATGTTCTCAGTTTGGTGTATTTATGGGTGTATCTTTGCTCACTGAGATACTTTCTACAGGACAGAAGCAAGCAAAAATGTTGATAGGAACTAAGTTAGCTGTTAGTGTAATAGACATCTGAAGTATGGAATTACAAGACCAGCTGTTCTGTCAGATATATGCTCTCAACAGGTTCTGTCCATTGTACTGCTGCTAAGCATTCTTCATCATAAAATGTAGAAGTAAATTAATAGTCTGTTAAAATTGTTAGACAATATTGGTGTGAAATAAACCGAAGTACTAATTACATTATTTTCTCTTCTTTCCCCAGGAAGATACTGACTGCCTAGAAATTAAGAAAGGGTTCTGAGAAGTCTGGTTGACCGAGGTGGAATTTTTTTCCCAACAGCCTTTTCACAATTGCCTCCTGCAAAATCTGTGGACATTCCCCGTTGTGCCATGTTTTGTGGCTCCCACTGTAAGAGGAGTTTGTCTTGATGAAGATTCCCAACATTGGTAATGTGATGAATAAATTTGAGATCCTTGGGGTTGTAGGTGAAGGTAAGTAGTATCTTAATAAAAAATGAATTAGGATTTTTTATAGGCTTGACTTAGTTGTCTTGATGGTAGTCAGTTTTCATGTGCAAAATACTGCTGTATTCAGATTTTAGGAAACATCAGTTTATTCCCTGTAGTTCCTTCTAATTCCATTCTTAGAGGGAGGGAGAAGTTTGGAAGATAAAAGGAAGAGAAATGGGGTTGTGTTGTGGTGTGGGGTTTTTGTTGGATTTCTTCTGTTTTTTGGTTGTTTTTTGTTTTGTTAGTTTAAGTTTACTATATTAATTTATTTTTAATGATACTAGGAACATGCAGGTTATCAAACTGCTCTGCAAGTATATTTAAAGGAAGTATTTTCAGCATTTTGAAATTCAAGCAATTTTTATAAAATTGTTTCAGTGCGCATAAATTCAGTACAGTATCTGTGCAAGTTCTGGATAATTAATACTGGAACAGTATTATTTCTATAACCAAAAGGTGACTGAAGACTTCTTTATCTTGCCACTTTTTGTTTTTCTGCTTTGAGACGGTTTCTCTCTTTTCTTCTTTGTTTCAGGTGCCTATGGCGTTGTACTTAAATGCAGACACAAGGTAAGTAAATTGCTTTAAGTTAAATGCTGGTATTTGGTAACAATGACTTGTGATGAGAACTGAGATATTATTATGTACAAGATTTCTTACAAAAAAAAAAAAGTTGTTTTGGAATGCCATTTACACTCAAGCAGTCTCAATTAGAATGTCAAATTAATTGCTAAGTACTGCTGTATAGCCGCTTACCTGTCTTGGGGCAGGGGAACGGAATGGGATCCATATGGAATTTCTACAGCTGTTGGGACAATGAAAGTGCATTATGAAAGCACTGACTTTTATGCTCATTGATTTTAATTTGGAAGAACTAGTAAAAAGAAAAAACTGTTTCAGACAAAAATGAAGTCTGGCAACTTGTCTACGCTATTTTACCTACTGTGTAAGTTGGATAAATCTGAACTTGCTGCTCATCAGCAAGGAACTGACATGAACTACTTTGCTGTCTTTGGAGCAGCAATATAGTCACATAACAAAATAAATTCTACTTCTGTGAAACAAAACTTTTGAGAATCATAGAATTATTCATGTGTAGTGATCCAGGAACAGTTTTGGGTTGGGTTTTTGTGTTTTGTTTTCTTGTTTGTTTGTTTGGTTTGTTTTGTTTGTTTGGGTTTTTTTTGTTTTGTGGGGTTTTTTATGTAGCTCACACCTTTGACTAGAAAAAAGTTATCACACTGCAGCCAGGCCTACCTTCCTGCAGTGGCTTTTAGCATGTACACAGAAGGACTTCCACAGAGGATGTGTGTATTTTGAGTGGTTTTAGCTATTATATTGACTTAAAGTTTTGGATAGTTACAGAATTATGATTCAGGGTGAATAGTTTGAAAGCACTTTGGTAGTAACAATACAGTTTATATTAGGCAGCTCTCTTAATGGAAGGTAACCTCACGAAGACTTCAGAAATTTCTAGGGTTTCCTTCATTGCTGAGTGAAATTTCATGTCTGCATGTCTTTAGTCATGTCCTCATCTGAAAGAGTTTAGAACTCTGTGCGCGTAGTGTAATGCCAGGGTAGCCTGTTGTCAGTTCCTGTAAGAATACCTTACACTATACCAGACAACTAGAAAGGAAAGGCTTTCCTCTGGCAGATGGAGGTGTTTCTTCCTGCAGCTTATGTGAGAATCTAAACTTCTAGGTAGTCACATAATTTTTTTTTCCTTAGCTTCAAAATTAATCAAACCAACTGTTTTGAAGTTCTAAAACAAAGTTGTAATTGTTAAAGCTGCTAGCAAGTGGATTTACTAAGACCTAGGGTTTCCAGTATTTGGAGATCTGAAGAAAAGGCAAGGTATGTCGCTATTTTAAACTTACAGATTTATGATTCTCACTCACTTAAAACAATCTGCACCCAATGTCTAGGAGCAGATGACTTTAGGGGCTATCTGGTGTACAAAAAAAAACAAACTATCTAAAAGTTAAACTTTGACATGCGTCTTTTTTCCCCACCCTTCACCCGCTGTTTGTCATCTTAACCTTTTCCTTTTATGCCTTGGAAAATATGTTGAAAGGGACCTGTCCCCAGGTCCCCAGCAACCTTTTGCAAGTTGCTGCATAGGTTCAGAGCAGGCATGTCCTGCTTGTTGCCTAGATATGCAAAGTTTGTTAGAAAAACAATTAATAATTGCCACAAGAATTTAGTTTATGTTTAATTGTAGGCATCATTATAAATAGAATTATTTCCTAGTTCCTACATTTTTGGTGCATTTTATTAATTTTTACTTGGCTTATTCCTTTTAAATATGGAGGAAAAGTGTAAAGTTGGAGGAACAGTATGAATAGGAGCTTAAAGATGTGGAAAGGTGCTGCCTGTTTTTTACAGATTTTTGCTACCTTAAAACTGAAAAGATCTAAATTATAGATAGAAATTTTAAGGCTATGATACTAATCATGGACTAGAATGAACGTGGTATAAGTTGTAAAGAAACACCTTTCTAGTGGGGAGGGAAAGGGAAGAAGAAAAGGGGAGAAGATTCTAATTCCTGTGAGATCAAAGATGTTATAAACTAAAGGGGTGGAGTTTAGGTGAGGCTTAAAAACAGTCACTAATTGACACAAAAAGGGGAATTTCTACCAAACCATAATAAAAAAACCTGTTCATTAAGAAAAGTTACTTGTACACAAACCCTATTTGCAGGACAGTATATGTGGTTGTTCTCCTTGATTAAGAAATGTTTTTTTTAATATAACTTTCCTACTATTATAGGAAAACAAAGATTTAATTAACTTTCATGAAGTTTTAACAGAATTAACTTGAAATGCAAGGGTACGTGGCTTGGTTTGGCTTTGGTTGTTGTGGTTTGGTTGGGTTTTTTTTTTACTGTTTGGCTGCTGATGGCCATCATTTGTAAGTATGGCCATGTAAGTATGGCCATTTTAAGTATGGATGAAGAAAGTAAGAAATTCTTCTGCATGATTTGCCTGCAGGTAGCACAATTGAACACTAGTACATTACATAGGAAGTCTATTTGGCACCACATAAGAAGTCCAGAAGCAGCATAAAAGCAAGAGAATGCTGCAGTATTTTTAATGTATGTATGATATATACCACACCATCCTTGGTCATGTTCCCTCAGCATGTGCTAATTTTCATTTTGTGCCATGCTAGTGATTATGTCTAAGAATTTAAATATAGAAGT